>JABEXW010000163.1:0-74169 GCA_013266185.1 Fusarium sarcochroum
CCTTGGGGGCGTGGGTGGGGGGAGGAGCTTGTCCTCGCTTCTCATCGAAGCCGCCAGTTTCGATATTGGTGTCGAGCGCCGGAGCGCCGACTCCCTTCTCTTCAGCCATTGTTGGTGACGGAAGAGAGAATGTCGATTCTTAGGATTGTAGAGCGGCTGTAGGTGGGCAGCAAATGTTGTAGTGTAATAGCTGATGAGCTGCTGATTATTGTTGGGGTTGAGAAACAGAGGTACAAGGTGGGAGTGGAGAGGGAGAAAAGGGAAAAGTGTCTAAGCACCGCACGAAGTTAGGGACGCTTATGTATGAAGCATTCGTGGGTGAAGAGGAAAGGAAAGAAGAGAGAGTTGAGGCCGGGCGAGAGCTTCTATTTCAATGGCGACGCGAGATGCCTGAGCTTAGGTGCTTTCCCGGCGAGCTTGCCGGCCCACGCTCGTGCATGCCCCTGCCAACAGACTTTCGGCCCTGATCAAATGATGGAGACCCGGTCTTGAAGTGGATACCACACTCAATGCCTGCATACTTCTCCAAGAGTGATTGTCTCTCACTTGCTGCACGTCGCCATCTTACTCGCTGCGCAATGTCTTTCTGTGGCCCCCCCTTCACAAGACACAGAACAGAGAGGACCGGGGTCTTTCAAACGGGTCCCACGGCGACGCAGGGCTCCACTGCGCAAAGAATTGGATGGGTCTTCCCAAGCCGGGACGGGTGGATTAGGATATGGGTCCATCAGTCACTTCCCACGAGTCTCACGCAGGTTCCTGGCATGGTCCCTCGCGAATCCCAATATGCCCCAGGTTATGAGCTCCATGCCGTCTCCAGGTACGACCGGAACGCCCTCGAGGTACGAGCTAGCAACAAACAAAGGTCTTTCCATGTACTGTACGAATTGAGTCGACCTCTCACGGCCCTGCCGACCCAGCACCCAGTCCCAATTGGACCATGACACTCTGAGATTGCACTGCTTCTGCCGCCATTATGCAACTGAGAATTCTACCCGTAGCCCAGTGTCATTTGCCTTTTTCCAATGCGCTCAATTTTTTCCTTCTTTCTGCTTCTGCGTTGCCGATTAAAGCCCGCACGACTCGGGATTGGCGAAGGACAGCTACTTAGCGACATAATCGTCCATCCAAGGTTACGGAGCAAAGAAAATTCATCACACCCTCTTGCGGTTTAGCTACACCCTCTACCACCCTAGCCTTCTCATGCAATTGGCCTGGGGAAGGTAGAGTGCGACGTGCCTGTGTTGTAAGCCATATATGAAAGTCTGTACATATTGCTGGCAGCCTCAACTCTGATATTATATCGTCAATGTCTTTATTGTTTAAACTCTGGAGGCTTATGCGCACATGGAAAGTAACACAGACAATGAATTCCACTTAATGGCGGCGCAAGGCAAAAATCGACAGTAAGTGAAAGAGCCAGAAGCACAGTTCCAATAGGGTAGCCATAACAACCACAACCACAACAGAACATAACATTGGAGATCAACAAACCCCCATCTCATTAATCTCAGTCTAATCCAGTAAACAACGCAGTAGCATCAGCATCCACCCAACGACGGAGAGTGCGTAGCGTCCTTTGACTGCACCAGCTAGCACGCCAGTGTAGGAGCTACCCTTGCCGTACCCGGTAGCGTCGGTTGGACTTTTTTCTCTCTCTCGCTCTCGTCAGAGACTCTTGTTTTCTGCTGTTATTCCTGCTACTGATTTGGGGTGTGTCAATTGAGCAAAAACCCGTGTGCTGGGGCGTGGTTCTACAAAAAGCCCCCGGTCTGCTCTCCAAACGTCGGTCGCTGCATCTTGCACTGGGGGCCGGCGTCCATGATGCCCCATCTAAATTCGCCCTTGCCCTTGCCCTTGTCCAGTCAAGGCAGTCTCTGGTCGTCAAACTTGTCCTCGGCCCAGCCCAGGTTCTTCCATGCAGGTGCAGAGCACAGTGTGTGGCGGCGCCCAGCGTGGGGAATGGAAACAAGACGGTAATCTCAGCAGAGTGGAGGAGGAAAGGGACGAACATAGAAAGTGCAGAGGAAAAAGAGATTGAGAGGGACCAACTTGCAGCAAGACTAGACTCAGTTGTAGCCTCGGGATCTGAAATTGCCCTGGCAATAGCAATACAAGGGGAATTGAGAAACACGTAGCGTAAACAAAAAGACAAAAACAAACTCAATTCGAGTACAATACAGTACGTATCTGATAAGCGACAGCAATTGGATGTGTCTCATCTATTGAACTGCTCGTGGCTGACAGGTGATGGCTGACAATGACGAACTTCAATAATTATGACACCGACAATGGTTAATCCATGTGAGAAACGATTTACCTCGATCTTGATGCGCTGCGATGCGATGCGCGGCAAGCCAATCCAAACAGCAAGCACAACAACAATAGCCTGGGCTGGTTTACATGGGTTGGGGGAATTCCGCACTCATTTCATCGGTAGTACTGTACCGTACTCACTGACCAGACCCAGCTTTACGAAAAACAAGACACCAAAAACCCACAGCAAAACGAGCAATTTTACTTTCGTATCCAAACCTGCTTATCACGCTCTTCGGATTCTCACTCCAAAAGCATCAGAAAAGCATCTCCACGGCCATTTGCTACACCATCTATTCCAACATCTAAAAAGTGTAAGACACTGTGCATCTCCCGGATCCCGCTGGCTTCCGCTCTTGAGACCCCCGTTGCACATGTGGGATGCACATCAAATCGAATCGATGCTCGGTCCTTGCCTCACTGCTAAATTTTGCCTCACGATAGCAGCAAGCGATGTACAACTTTGAGTGTCTGCCTGCCAGCGGTTGAACCTACTGAATACAAAGCTCTTCACTGTATTGGGGCGCGTCTTCTCTACTGGGGCCCCGGTACCTCTGCTGTATGTCATTGCTGGCCGCGCTTGTAGCCTTGTACCTGGCGTCGAGCTCCCCCCCGTTCCGCTGAGGGATTTTCCTCCATGGGACTGGAGTCCTGGACCCCCCTCCCCCATGCCCATGTGCTCTTTTTCTTTTTTCCCGCTGCGTATCGCTGCTTGTCGAAAGGATGACGACACTGACTTGCCCATCCCCGGCGGTCAGCGAAATCACGACTCGAGGCACTGGAGAACGGGGGACGGTCGTTGTAGGCTCCGCTTCTTGAGCCATGGATAGAGAACGGATTTCCATTTATGTAAATCAAACCAAGCTTGCTTCGGATAGACAATTGAGGACCCTTCCTGTCAATGGAGAAGGCTGGCTCGTGGCTCGTGGAGCTGGGGTTCTAGCAAGGCAAGTCGAGCTGTATGCGATGTCGCCGATATGTGATACCGTACAGTAGAAAACTGCCGCGTCAATCGATGTACCTACAGTCTAATGGTATTGGACAGATCGTCGCCATGATTTTATCACACCTTTATTTTTCATACGCAGCGCATATTATTCTTGATACGGAGCACATCGCGCCGTTGCGATTTGCGCGCAAGCTGTCGTTCAATTTCCTAATTTCCACTCTTGAACAGGTCGCAGTAAATAACAGAGCGCGCCTGGAAGCTGACATTAAAAGTCGTACAGTCCACGCAGTAAACGGAGAATAAAGTGCATACATATTAAAGACCCGCTACCCCAATTACAGCGTATTTGAGACTCGCCCCACGGGATCTACCTCGGGTCTGGCCTGACTGGGAACTGGTCTGACAATCTCAGATGGATAACTTCATAGATCCCGTCCGATGACGACGACGATGGTCGGTTCCTCAGCATCACTCGTTGGATCTAGATTTGCTTTGCCGCATGCAAAGTTTGGTTTGGCCTATCAATTGACCAAAACTCCTAGTCTAACGTCCCGGACACGAGGAAGCATGAGGTTAATTGTACAGTATGGTAGGGATCCCATATCGCCTACAGGCAGGACCGAAACGGGATCGCCGTGTTTCGATAGGTGGTCTTGGTCGCTTTGATAGTCGTCATTTTATGACAAGCAATCGCACGTATCGCGACAAGCTTTTTACCTGTGCAGGCCAAGCTCGCTCTACCCTCTGCCTCACCTTCAACTACCTAGTCATGACCTTGTCGCGCAATGGCCTGTTTTGACGGGACAGTTCCAGGTTCATATCAAATAAGGGCATCCATCGCTCGCCAGGCGCAAATTGTGACCGCTGACTGGCTGTCATGTCCAATCGCCTTATCGGCAGCTGTTGAACCTATGCCAGCCTTGGCAGTGTGCCTACGGTGCGAGACACGGTCACTTTTTCATGGGTGAGCTGCTGGTTGCTGCAGGGCCTCGCCTGGGCTGGATCGGCTTGGCCCTCCTAGGTCCGACCAAGTCCGTTCAAGGCCTTCTCCGTGTCCGCGTTTGAACGACACCGAGGAGATTCACCTTGCTCAATCTTCCACGCATGAGGAGCCGCTAGCTAGCGTAGCGTCTTCGATCTAGCCTGCGGGTGAAGGCGGGCGATTGGGGGGAACTCTGAATTGAACTTACTGCATCTCCATCCCAAACGGCAGCCTAGTCCACTGTCCACCTCAAGCCCTGTCCCAACGACGAGCGGGACCGAGCCTTCTCCAGCTCTAGCGTACAAAAACAGCGCACATCAAGATGCCTGACACAAATACTACGGTGTTAGTGAGCCTCCAAAGTGCGGGGTCAAGCTCTGTTCTTTGTGTCAGGCCCTGCAAGGTGAGGTATTATTTACGAGCCTCACAGCTGTTGAAGCGTGGACAAGCTGGACCCAGACAGAGCTGCACAGGCCAGCAGCCACTCACTCGACTTGGAATTTTTCTAGAAGCCGGTCGTTCCATGCTGACCCTCAATCTCTTCATCCAATGTCCTTGCAGTTCATGACTGCGCGGGACTTGGCCACCGCTTACACTGGTCACGAAGACTTTTCCCGCCTCTCTGCCAAGTAGCCAAGTCGATTCCAGGCCCGTGTTGTCCTTGTCGCTTTGGACTTTGCAAAACAACGACCCTGGGAGCCCCGTCAGCTTCAGGGCACCCCAGGTCGTGCCCCAGAGTCGCCAATAACACCCCGAGGCTCTACGTCATTGGAATGGCCGCTTTGATCCTACTGTCTGGGACGTGCTCTGGAAACGGGCAAAACGCCTCAAAAGAAGGTGAGACAGATGGCGACCAATGACGGCGTCTGCTTGTCGGCCTCGCCATTTCGCGCGGTTTATTTCTCTCACCTTGTCACATCCACTTCCATCGGGTTTGATGTGGGGCCTCAATGGTTAAACTGGGGGATCTCGTCGCTTTCTTCCGCGGGTTTATGACAGTCATGAATAGAGCAGAACAGGACGCTCCGTCGGCGCTTTTTTACCGCGACCTCCGGTGAGTGGGCGTCGGTCGGCTTCGGGTTTGGCGCCTTTGGCTCGGTGTGTCAAAGGACGATAGAGGATAGTCCGCGGGCAATTCGCGGTGTACCTTTGCTCTTCTCGGTCAAGCCTAACTGGGGCATTCTTTGACTACCGAAGATGGGGCCGGCAGGACCTTTCTGATCACGAACTTGTGAAGCTGAAGAGACCTGAGTCGTTGACAGCGGGTCTGATCTTCAACGAGTTGTTCACCGCACCAGATCCTGCGATCCGCTGTTATTTGACTCTGGCCGCTTCCATGTTGCTTTATCCCAGGTACAAGATTCATGTTGCCGAGGGATTGCTCTTACACAACAAGCGTAGGTTTAATACCGCCACCCAACTACGTAGTATAAGCCTCACATAGCTACTTGTGTTGTGTCCGCGTACATCTATCGAATCCCTACCCTGTTGCTCTGATACGGGAGGTATCCCGACCCGATATCCGCCACCAACAACCCTCAATGTTTATCTGACAGCACAATCATTACCCTACATACGATATTGATATATCACCGGCGACCGGCAGCTAATACTGCAAATGGGGAGATAGGCTGTTGCACCATGGTGCTCACAATCTCTTGTGTCCACTAAACCGCCGACATGGCCGGGCCAAATTAACTATACTGGGATATTTGCATTATGCAGTTCTATCTTCGTGGAGCTCTCGACTTACACATTTGTGCAACCATATGCTTCCAGAAGAACTTGGGGAACATGGATAGTATGCGCGCGTAAGGCGATATCGAAAATACACGTACAAGTCCCGTCTCATCCCGTCTCATTCAAGGCAACTCTGCCCAATCCCCTTTCACGGTTGCTGCCAAGTAGACGAGGCATTTCTTGACTGCATATGCGTGCATCTTCCCCATCTTTGCCCGGTTATGGGCGGATCCGGGGTCGCCCGGGAGGCGCTCGAACTAGAAGCTGTGGTGGGCACCCTGAAAATTGTCTAGGAAACAGGTCAATTGGTTACGGTGATTGGTCAGTTCATCTGATGAGGGAATTGACGACTATTGAAACGGTCCAAGCCCATCGACTCGGCTAGACTCTGGTAATATCGCTCACTCTGATTGACGATGCATAGTCAACGTGTGCTCTCATCATTGAGTACAAATGAGGTATTGAGCATTAACCACTTATGGGTAAAACTCAAGCATGGTACAGTATTGACAGCACGGGTACGGTTAGCAATAGTGACACACTGCCGTGACATGCGGGATATTGATGAGCTTAATGTCGAATTTGGAAGGTCTCAACGCCAGTCATTGGCTGTACCTTCCACTTCCTCAGATCTACTGCACCCCAACGTGACAACCTCCTTCCATCCCGAGACAATCTAACTGTATCTGTTACCGGCTTCTTTTCTTCCTCTCGCCTCATTCTTCGTATCTCCGTCTTCACGAACCGGTCAGACCGCACCATCAAGAACACCGCTGCTTCACCCCAGCTTCCTTGGCGACAGTGCGCAATTGCGGAGAGGAGCTTGCTTGAACAGCCAAGCTTCAAGTCGATTCAAGGGACCTCACCTACGGAGCAGCTACGTATGCCGGCTTCCACCGTCCCCAGGCCCTGGTTGTTTTCCCAGCCTCCCTCTCCGCTCTGGTCTTCTCTTCTCTTCATGCGCGCTCCGCCATAGTCCGGGGTAGGACTGTTCGTTTGATAGGTGCCACCAAAGCATGGACTTCCCACTCGATGGTCCTGCGCCTGTTTGCGCCTCCAACCTGTCATCCCCTCGTGTACCAACGAACGAGGGAATTATGACAGTTGGCAGGAAAGACGAAGATCGCATTACCTTGCCTTCACCTCAGCTGACGTTGGCCATCCGAGGCTGAGGCGTTCCTATCAAGAAGCCATGGGTAAACCGAAAACGAAAAATAATACGGGGTAGCGAAGCTGGCACGATACGCATACGTCACTCGCTTAAGGCCCTGACCTTTTTGTTTGCAGAACGAGCAAATCTCGAAGACCTGCGTTGTTGTCGCCGTCAAAGCTTCAGCCATACGATGATGTTGCCTACTCATGTGAGACAAACAGTCAACTTTGCCTCAAGACGTCGAAACTAGAAGCTTCAGCCTGTTCTCCAAATTCAACCCCAACTCCCCCAAAGGCTGCACAAATTGAGATGCAGGGATTTGCAACTGCCCGCATAAAAGACCCGCTTGAACCGATCCAAGCGATTTGGCTTGCACGCGACCATTCGGCATTCGCGTTACACCCTTGGTCGGTCCTGAATAAAATCCTACGCTGCGTTGTACAACTTCTCCCTGGTTGAAACACACTGTACAGAATCAGGAACAATCTCCTTGCGAGACTTGATTCTCACGAAAGCCACGGCCATCGTGGTCCTGGAGGACCAGGTATGCTCTAGCATACGATAATACATGCTGTTATCGAAGCCTCACCGGAGACGGCGACTTGACTAGGGCTTAGGACCGATAACTCTGGTCTGGTTAGAAACTGGCACGGTGCTCTCGTTCACTTACTCCACCAATATGGACACCGGTTCCTGGTATCCACTTCTTTTCCCTTCTACTAACTTAGCTTGTCAACTTGCCGCGGCTGGCCGTACCATGTCTAGCATGTCTCCCAGGTACCGAATATCAGTCCAAGTCGACCGCTCAGAAAGCCCTGTCAATCATCGGACATTACTTCCCTCAAGACAGAGAAGCACTAAGCGCCCCAAGCTAGAGGCCCCTAGACGCGGCTTTTTTTCCCTCGTTTTCTTTTACGTGTTTTGTTGGTAGATTTTGATGACAACCCACCCGTTATCACTTGTCAATACCAAATTGCCTCGCCGTTGGCTCACCCATGTATAGCCAGCAAATGAGGCTCTTGCCCAGAGCATCAGCTCCCCATGACTGTCTCCACGACAGTCCCCGTATACCTACATCTGGCATCCTATCTATCCGTGCCGTCATTCCCGGATTGCACATTCACTTATTCAATCGCGAATCGGCGAATCCACTAGACGTCTTTGAGTATGATGTCAATGTCATTCTTCGTTTGGGGCATCGGAAGGGAATTGGACAGGAAATCCTGTTCAAACGGCTGAGTGATTTTGGCATACTACCTCTGTCCTGAAACAAACCCGTCGGATATCCAGCAACGGTTTGTCCGCCTTTGGCATAATCGGGATTGGCGGCAGCTCTGGCTCATTAACAGCCAGGTCTCGATCTTGCCGGTCCTAGCTGATAACATCAGTGTTTTTACTTCCAAGACAAGCTAGCGATTCTATCGGCGCGAGAGGCTTTTTACAATTTGCATGACAAGTTGTAGAGCTGTGCCGTGACTTGAATAGTTGGGCGCCACGTCCTCACACGGTGCCAGGATTTGGTAGGTTCAAAGTCCATACGAGACCATGACCATGCAAAATTGAGTGTGATCAGTGATCGACGATGGGCGGCACCTTAGCGGTCAGCTTCCAATGGTACATATCCATACGTCGCAATTGAGGCTCCATCTCAACTTTCTCCAGGCTCCACGAGTCTCCAAACGTTGGTGTGGGATTTGATGGAGAAGAATCCTTTCTGACCGGCTAAGCTGGCCTTTGGCTAGACAAGAGCGAAAAACTGGACCATGCAACTTAATCATGGATGGACGGATCCGAGGCTGCCAGAGGACCCTGCATCCCATCCCGACAACTAATTCACTCATACAATTCCAAGCTATTCATACGTGAGAATTGATATTGCGCAAGTAGTTACGGTTGTCTGCATCCCATCCATGATATGTCCGCCTCACAGTCACCAAGGTCGGCATCGGGTACAGGTCCCCGAACTTGGGGAATTAAGCGCGGCTTGCGACATGCGACTTACAGGCAAAATCACGGAGCCGAAGACGGACGTATGTCAAAGCCAAGCAAAGATGTTGACATTCGTGGACCTGTTTGACACCTGGGTATTGGCCTGACCAGTTCAATGCTCGGCTTGTACGGAACTGCGTGATATCAATGCCTCCCCCCAAGACACCTGTATGTTTGTTTTTCACCCGCCAGCCTCTGGGATGACATGACATGAGATGCAGCATATGTGTTGCTGCGTTGGGGGTGTCGAGAGCCAATCTGAGCTTCCTTCGCTCCGGACATGCCAAGAGCCACGAAGCGAGGAACGACCGGTTCATGAAACATCTTTGCCTCGGTCGTTGAACGAAGAGGCACAGTTTCCGTGAAACGAGGCGTTCTCTTTACACCACACACGCTGTCGTACAGCCAAGATGGATGTGCGCATACGCATGGCGGCGAGACAGGCCATGGACGGGTAGTCACGTTCATCCTCACTCTCTTTTTCGCAGCAAAGCCCTACGCGCATCGCGCAGCGTCCCCGTATGACCGGTTGGCGGTCATCGTCTGCCCATGGGGTATCCCATTTCGAAATCATGGCCAGAAGGGCTTGGGAACATTGCATTTGTTAATGGCTCACTACTCAGTCAGATCCATGTGCTCAGCCACGGGTCTTACACTCATAGTCGGGGCTTATTCGCGCAAATGATTTTCTACCTCATCTTTTTGCCCCCATTACAGCACTCTATCTGTGTTTCGTAACACGGCCATTGGTTACAAGGAGACATCCTCAATTGCGTGTCGTCAGAAGACGCAGCTTCACTTGCTGATGTGCCTGTGTGTCTAGAGAAGATACAAGCCTCAATGGTTGACGACGCGTCTTATCTTGGTTTCGGGCCTTGACACAACCTATCTTGACTTACACCACGCGTCTTCATCTCGGCATCCGATATAAGAGGACATATTCTCTTTGACAGCCCTATCATGCTTCCAAGTCGGTTAACGTGGATCATCCAAGCCACCAAGACGGCGACTACCGATGCCAATGCTTATGATGCTGCGGTATGGATCTTGGCTCTTGGCTCTGCCTACGAATGGTGTGCAGATACTTCTCGTTCTCGATGCTTAGTTTTCGCAGCGCCCAGAGATACAATGTCTATGCTTTTCTCTCGTGCATATATCTTGGACTCGAACCCGTGGCGCATGCGTCAAGCCAAGCTCATGGATGCTTGTCTAGACTCACAAAAGAACATGACGATTCATACATATCGTTGATATGCATGCACGTGCATGCATGTTGAGTCTGGCTGGCGGCATTCCTCATTGTCTAGACCGTTGCAAAACGGCGTCGCTGCCAAACTCCAGACCCTATTTCTACCGGTCCACTCTCACTGTATATTCCGGGTTCTCCCTCCTCTCGTTTCATAATCTACGGAGGCAAACCTCGTGAGTTTTACTTACTTTGTTGTGGTGTTGCTCGTTCCGCCATAACCCGAATCGGCCAGTTCCGTGGTGCTGTGGGTTGTAGCGCGTCTTACCTTTGCTTTTTCCAACTCATGCAAGTGTTTTCTTGGTAGAAGTTTTCTGGATCGTGTTGGTATGGATGACCTGCATGCACAATGAAGGGGCCAGACACCCCAGAGTGGCTCCGTTAATTTCGGACACGGCAAGAACATGTTTGTTTTGCACGTCGAGACTTTAACTAACAGGCGGTGGGTATGGAGTAAAATTACAGCGTGCTTTAGGCGTGGGATCCTGTGCAGATGGGATATGACTCTGGTTTCAGCCCGGACTCTTTACTATAATTGATTGATTTAATGAGTTCCTGATTGGTATGCAGTCGGATATTGCGCTGGATCCAAACTGTGGATGAATGGCTCCGCACAATGGTTAGTCCCAGCTCAAAGGGTTTAGCACACAATCGAGGTGTATTCCAGATGCCTATTTCGGGGCGTGAAGATAACTACGATATGTGTCTTTTGTCAAGTTGAGACCTCGGTCTTGTGTAATGTGGTTATTGTTACGTAGCGTCAAAGATCGTCGACATCCCCCTGTGTTTAGTTGTTTATCTGCATCGCATGGGTACGTAATTTCGAGGCTGAAGGGAGAGAAAACGTCACAGCCAGTCAATGGCTTGAGTCAATTGACGTACGCGGTCTTTGATAATAATAGCATGCACAAATATAACATCAAATAATTACTTACTCTGTTATCAACTGCCTATCTCGATGTGGTGATCCATTCTCTCTATCCGTACCTAGTCAGGGGATAGATAAATTTACGCGCACTATACCCCAACCGCTAGCAATAGCCCCCATGGGGGTTTGATAAACTTTAGTCGGTCAGTTTGATAACAAGGTAATAATCTATTGGAAACTATCTCGGTGAATTACTAGTCAGTCAAAAGTGTGTAGATTTCTTGTTGCCTAAATTCATGGCGTTGCCGATCTTGTGTCAACGAGGTAGGACCGAGGATACTCTATTTCAACTACCGACGGTGGTGGCTTTGGATCGTCATTTGAGACGATAGCTAGGTAGATGTCAGTCTGTTCGCGACAGGAGATAGTGGAAAGTCATGTTGATGATCAATGGCCAGCTGTCTTGGCATGTATAGTCTGCGTTTAGCTGTCGATAGTAGGGGTAAGCTTGAAGGCTATTTCATCACGATTGCCCGTGACGTGTCGATCTTTATGGCTTCATAGAGCTCCACGAGGACAAGTGAGATTGGTAAAGAAAGGGATGAGAGCTCGTGTTGATGGTCATGTTAAATTAATGCGACGATCGAAATGGTGGTGCCAAGACTCCAACACATGACTACCCTGTACTATATTTTGACCTGGGCTTTCATATCTGATTTGGACTAACATGGCAGTTGCTTCGTATTCTGGTGGTTTAAGTGTACAGGCCTGTACTTCACCTGGAAGTAACATCTATGGATGGGTGTTGAAGTCTATCTAAGTGACTCGCCGAAAAGGTAAACTTTAGTTGCGTGATACTCGTTGACTTGGTAACTCAAGGCCTTCTGGCCGGTACATTCATGCTGCCAACACGATCAAAGTCGACTCGAAATAAAGAAAACTACATATGATCGTATCCCCGAAGACTTCAATAGGCACACTACGCCATGCCTTTAGCAGATTTGGCTTGCAAGAGAGACTTCGGAACAGAACGAGGAGTGACTGCTCATGAGCCACCATCACCATGTGCCACGTACAAGTTAGAGAGCAGCAGGCACAACCGCAAACGAAGACAGTCATTATTTAGTACGTAAAAGAAGAGCAAATGTTTACGGAACTACCCAGTGCATATGTAATATACATAATACTCGACTTCTCTGAGTCACCATGCGTCTATGTCTAGCTTCAGCGAGCAGTCAACCCGTTATATGGTCACTACGAGATGGTTACCACATAGGGCATGTATTGAGACTAGGCAGAAGCTTTAAAATACTAATCAGTTTCATTGTAAGACTATTCTACGTACTTCACGAAGAGGTTCTGTACGCCGTTCAATTTGGGAATGTCTTCATTTTCTGTCTATAGGGTAGCCAGCTCCTCTTACGATATCCACAGGACTGCACGGCCTGATCTAAACGAGAGTATCAACCTCCCAGAAGGAGGCAGAGACTGTTTTAGTAGATATCAGGGTATCAACAGGTAGCAAATCTACCAAGCGGACAACAACAAGATACAAATAACAGCATCATGCCTAATCTACCCTGTAGACACAAGTAGCGATGGTGTCAGATATGTTCAACTTCAAGACAACACTACATCACAACATCATATCTCTTGCTCGTGATATCAAATAACTTTTAATACTAGTAACCAAGAAAGCTACGTAGTCTACCTGAGCCTGTCCTGCTGCTGAAAATACATCTGGCCGCCACTGCGCCTGTGAGAAACCGTCACCTCCGTTGTTTGCCTGCTCAATGCAAGAACCCGTACTGCAAAGCTCATCCTTGGACGACACCTTGAAACCATGCCAACGCCACCGTCTCCTTGGATTAGAGCAAACAGGGAAACCAATTACAAAACGACAAATGTCCTCCCATTTCCGTGCCCTGGGTATCTTTTAAGTAACTGACTGCGAACCTCCTTCGAAATAAAAACCTCAGTTGCTTGGATCAGGGAATGAGAAACCAGCCGGGAAGTTAGGCATGCCGTTGGGCAGAGTGCCAATTCCAAAGGGGAATGAAGAAGGCATGCCCTGTCCCTCTTGAGGAAGGTCACGGTGATCATCCCGGCGGTGGTGGGCGCCGTTGGTGCTGCCGTTATCTCGGCTTCGGCGCCATCGAGAGAGGTCCTCGTCCCGGTTGCGCGTCGACTTGGGTCCGTTGCTACCGCCCTTGTCTGTTTGCATGCGCCGGCTGATGGCCTTGGATGATACACCGGCTCCTATCTCAATATCAGGCTCCTCCACGGACAAACCCGTTTCGATGGGCCGTCCACCGCTACCACCAAAGGGAGCGGTCAACATCCACTTCCGATCCGCTTCCGTCAGCTTATGAATGGGAATAATGCTGACACCTGTCGAGTAGTCGCTGCAGTCGCGAGGACCAAAACCGACACCCCAGCGAGTCTGGAAAAGTTAGCTCAAGTCACAGGTGATATCTCAAACAAAGGATTACTTACACGAAGAGGTACTTCCAAGTTACGGGAATCCTCAGTACCCTGCTTGGCGCTGACAGCGTCCTGTCGGGTGAGCATCTTGACGAATGCATGTCGCTTATCCTTATTAACTATGCATGTTTGCACAGTACCAAACCGAGCAAAGATGCCGCGCAATTCACTCTCGGAGCAGCTATTTCTCATGATTAGCAAACATGTCACATAATGAAGGACCGGGTTGTACCTACGTTACTCCGCCGACAAACAGTGTTCGGCTATAAACCTTGATATGCCCGGATGAAAGGCTTGAATCGTACTCAACCCATTTCTCGGCCGGGCCTTGTTCGTGAAGCGGGGTTTCACTTCGACCACGGTGTCCATGAGGGCTACGTTGGCGATAATCACCTCCACGGCGGTCATCATGACGACCGCGGTTAGGAGAGTCATGTCCATAGTCTAGGCGATCACGTCCATTTCGAGGCGAGCCACGAGCACCCCAGCCACGGTCAGGAGACCTTGAACGAGATCGTCCATGATATCTAGGAGGGGATCTTGTATGACCGTAGCCTGGCATACGTGAATCATCTGGCTTTCCCGAAGGTCCACCCCACGCTGGCTGACCAGGAACGTGAGAGCTCTGTGGGAAAGGGGACTGCTGAACCGGAGGAGTGGCACCAGTTCCTGCTCCTGAAGTCATGCTCTGGATCAAAGAGGGGATCTTATCAAACGGAATACCCTGATCAGCCAGCGCCTTGATCAGCATAATTTGCTGCTGGGTGTTTGGGTCAAGTCCGAAACCAGAAGCTGCGGCACTGGGCACGGCTCCGTTGATCGGGTTAGGTGGATTACTCGGGTTGTTTAGAGGAGTACCTGGATATCCATTTTGGCCCGCCATCTGCGGGAGGCCGAATGGGAGAGACGGCACATTCACAGGCTGCGATGCTGGAGGATACGATACAGACGGCATGGCAGATGATACTGGCTGCGGTGGCCCGGAAGCAGGCATGTTATACGATGCCGCGGGTGCCGGCAGGGACGGGTTGGCTGAGGGAGCGCTCGTGTTTTGGCGAGCGATATTAGCCAAAGCCTCAAGGATAGATGAACCGTTAGGGGCCGGAGGAGCTGAGGATGCTGAAGGAGTTGGAGTAGCAGCAGCGCTGCCTCGATATGAGCCCAGCAAGTTGGGAGGTGGGCTACCAGGAGGAGTTGTCGAGTCGTCTATAACATCACATGGGTTAGATTACCTGTTTATCTCGAGCAATGAAGCAGTACCGCCTGGGCATGGACGCCTGACGTTGTACTGTCTGCATGAAGAACGTACTTTGTGGTGGTGCGCTGAGCTTTTCTCTAAAAGACTCGAGCATTGGTGTGGGGAATGTCTGGCCCTTCTCCCAGATGTCAAGGAGTTTCTTAATCTTTTCCTACACGTTGGACTATGTGTGAGTTACGATCCAAAAGAATGATACGGAGTCTAGATAAGTCAAGAAGTGAGAGGGACACCAGTAACGGCGCCCTGCAAGATGATCCACGATGCGCGGCACATGGCACTCGTTGGTAGCCAGCTACATGAGGGTGATATTGCGATGCGAGTTCAAATATGCGTACCTTTTGCTCTTCCGGGGCGGTTTGCAGGATGTCATTCATCAAAACGGGCATGAGTTCTGTCACTCGGTTGACACCAGCGGCATAGGTTCCATCCGGGGCAGAGCTGTTTATTGCCTGTGCCTGTGTCTTGGCTTGCTCGAGCCATTTCCGGGTTACAGAGTCTACGACGTAGAGTACCCCCAACTTGTGTGTTCCTGGTGCCTTTTTGAAGTGTGTATAGATTTTTTGGATGAGAACGGATTCGGACTGCAAGGGCAAACAATTAGTACTTCGGTCTCTAGTAAATAGAAGACGCTAGTTTGGCGGAGTCTTACCTGAATGTTGGAAACGCAAAGAGAGGTCAAACTGGTGATGCGAGATCCGGATACGCCTGGTGGCTTCAGATTGAGCATCGCCTGGAGGCCAGCCTCCAAATCCGCAACTGCGGAAGCCATGATGTGTGATAGACTGGAGTTGTCCACGAACTACGCGTGATGCCTCAAAATGCACTCCGGATATGATTCCAGGGCGAAATGTCCAGAAGTGGGCGTCACCACTTGGAATAAATGCCTGTAGCACGAAGAGAGGAGCAAAGCGAGAGAAGAAATTCCTGCTGCAGGAGATTTTCTTTGTCGCAGTGTTCAGGTACGAAAAGCTTAAGCGGGTCCTTCCTTAGGTGGGCAAGTAGAGTTTTTTTTTTTTTACGCAGTCGCGACTGGCGGAATAGTGTACGAGAGCAGCCCAAATCAGATTATCAGGTCTGCGGCGCAAATACAAAAGAAGGCAGGCCTCAGGAGTACGATACGGTACGGTACGACTTGTGCGAGAAAAGCTCTTCTACTGTTTTGTTTGCGTCAGAAGCGCGACGAGGTCACAAAGATGCGTAGCGGCGAAATGCCAACAGAGAGACCGTCAAATGGAGTGTTGTCAGTACTAGAGACAAAGTCGAGAATAATACACGGAATGGCAGCGCAGAGGAGCTGAGCTGTTTGCGGATGCCTCGATGGGCGTTTGTCGTGGATGATGCTGCGTGTTTGTCAGGTCGTCGTGAGGTGACGATGATGGAGTGATGTGAAGTGGGAGGAGGAAAAGGTGAGGCGAGTGAGCGTGACAGGTGGGGCAGCCTTTTAAGTCTTGCGGTTGGTCCAAAACCACCCAAGTCTTTGTTCCGTAGGTTGACAGTTTATCCGGCGCCAGAATGAAGAAAATCCTGCAAGTGAGAGTTTCAAGTCACGTGAAAGCAACAGAGCCTTTCTGATATGGGTTCCGTTCGAATATTAACTTCACATTCAAGACAGGAAGATCATTGACAAGGGTGGTAAATGGACCTTTAAACCTAATGCAGATACATATCCCTTTACTAGGTCTTATTTGTAGTTCTAGTCAAGGTAACTGAAAGGATGCAGGCCATCTGAGAAAAGGACGATGCACTATCAGTAAATATACCTTCCTGTAAATGCGATGACCTTTATTAGCATTACTTCTATTGCCCTAAATCTATGAGCTTGAGTTATCTCTAAGTTGTTTAAAATGTGAATCTTCTATAATAGGTATGCGATATTTTCCCCCACTGCGTGATATTTTCTCAACCAGAGGTTTTGACACAGCATCTCCGTGTTGAATCCGTTTCGCCCTTGGTGTTAGTCCTAGTGCATGATAGTGCCCTGACCATCAGATAAGAACATGGACAAAAACCACTCTAAGGGGAAAGCAAACCCGTGACAGCGCGATTTCTGGCCGAACTTATGTGGTACGTACGTAAAACACAAACAAAGGCATGCGTTTGGGTGAGTGGTTGGCAATCTATCTCAATATCGGAAAAGCCAAGGATATCGTGGGCGCCTAGACCATAAGGCGGTACGTGAAACAGATACCTAACAATTAATAATGGAATCCTAAAGGGTCCACGATACATTGACTGCGGTTATTGCAAGAGATGAGGGGAAATGCCAAGTCATTGTATACCCAAGAATCACAGGACAGGATAGCCGATGATGGTGGTTTAGAAACAACCGAGGTGACCGGGTGATCGGAAACACTGCTTCAAGTTGAGAGTGCTTGATACAAACAGGGCACGCACGAGGTTTCTAAATCAGATTGGGGGAGCGATTATCTTCTTTTTAGAGCAGGCGGCTAAAGAACTGTCCGGATGGCCCGTACAATGGAAGAGATCCATTCGCTGGCCGGGTGGAAGGGGAGCTTCGGCACTCCGAAGCCCTGCGGCGCTGGCTCGGAGGCCCGGCGATGGGGCACGGTAGTTCCGCCCGGATGTCCTCGTGCTGCGCTTGGCTCCAGTTCTAGGATGTATTTTCTAATGGGCTCCGTTGAGCGTCGAGGCTGTTTGCAGCTAGGAGAATCTGACGTCAAATCAACGGCTACGTAGACAATTACAAGCATGACCGAGGTCCCCCGAGCATGAACCAAAGAAATACGCCCATTCGGAACCATCTCCACTTGTTCGTTCGAAGGGGCTCGTCGTTCAGTGGAGTCGAGAGGTTTGTATCATGGATGGACAATAACCGGTCAAGCGAGCGGAACACATCCAGCTGTTCCGAAGTTGTCATGATGGATGGAGCAGGCAGCGGGAGAGAAAAAATTGATATTGCATGTAAACAACAGGGGCAGGCCTTGTTAGCCAGATCTTGAATGCACCCTTACGTTGCTTCTTTTCAACTCCACGTTTCCGCTTGCAGCAGGTTATGGCCCAGCAAGACACGTTGATGTTGAGGATAGAGAGCTAGCAAAAAGCACGAACACCTCCAGGTATCTACTGGTGCCGAGATGCAGCCGCAAGCCAATCCCAAATCCTCCCTCGTCCTTCAACCAAGCCAACACATGTAACCTAGGCCTAGTCAACCCCCAGACATGCCTAGACTAGCTGTTGGGGTTCCATCCTGCATCTCGGCCATTTGGGGGAGGGCTTTGGAGTGCGTCGAATTGGAGGAGCCGGGAGAGGAGAGGCAGGGATTGGACTGAAATTTTGGGGCTTGCAGGTTGGGGGGCCCGCGGTAATGTTCCTCTACAGTAGTAGCTCAGTTTACTTGCTTGTGCAACCTCATCAAAACGAGAGGACAGCATGGCATCCATCCAATGGCTATGGAGGGAGGGATATACGCTGGAACAAAGGACATGTACTTCCGGTGAGGCACTGTAGGTGAAATTGGATGCTTGGTAGACATCCTGCAATAATTCAAATCTGGGAGGTCGTGACAACCAGGAATACCTAAGAATACTACCCAGAAGATGATAGATGACGGAATTGAGAGCTGGGCACGTCAAAAGAGGGTGCTGTGCTGTAGCGAGCTCTGATGTAATAGAGGGCTGGCTCAGGTTGGACTGGGCTGTATTGGAGTGAAGTCAATTCTCCAACGCACAAATGACGACCTCAATGGCAGCTAATGAAGCTCTCATAACCTAACCCGCCCCGCAAAGGTACCTTCAGCACTGAATGTCGTCTTCATGATCTATCGGATGTATCTTATGCCCCGGGAACGGGACCCCAGTGAGAAAAGCAAAAAAAAAACAGCAACAAACCCAGTGGTTGTCCCCAGAAACGTCCCCTGGCAAATCGGTTTTGGGAGACGAGGAAAAAAAAAAACTGGCTGTGTTACCCCTGCAAATCCGTAGAGGAAAACCGGGCTGCCTGCACTGTATCCTGCCCCATAAGTCCCGCTTGATGCTTCATGGGCCCCCCCGTCCCCCCGGTCCCCGAGGTTGAGAGCGAGACCTGAACGGTAAAGGTACAGACAGCTAAGGTAGAGCCAAGGTGAAAGACAATGTCACAGGTCCTGCTGGAACGGGTACTTTTTTTTTCTCCCGTGGAAACTTGAGCCTGCGCCTTTTTTTAAGACTTGGCTTACTTGAACCTCTTCCTCCCCATTACTTTTCTTCCCTTCCGTCCCTCCCTCATATACTTCCTCATCCCTCCTCCGGCATCTCCGCCAGTTGATCTCTTGTCCTGTTCTTGCACTCGTCTCTTCGTCTGCATATCCATATCCTCTCACAATGGCTTCCGTCGCCCGTCTCAGCAACGCTGCCCTGCGGGCTTCCCTCCGCTCTACTCCTATCAATGGCTCTGTCTTCAACGCCGTGCGATGCTACTCGGCTAAGACCCAGGTGCGTTAACCTCGGATAAGTCCCAAGCTCCCACCACACATGGACGTCATGACTTCTTAGCCATTGGCGCTCATGAACAATTGGGATACGCAAGTCCAAACATGTACTAACATTCATCGTTGCAGACCCTGAAGGAGCGATTCGCCGAGCTTCTGCCTGAGAAGATTGAGCAGGTCAAGGCCCTCCGAAAGTCAGTCGCATTCCCTCTCGGTTTATTGCCTGCCGAAGCTCGGGCCCACGCCGAGCCTCAAGCTTGCAAACGAGGGCAAAACCTCCGGCAATTGAACATTTAAGCTAACATCGTCATAGGGAGCATGGCTCCAAGGTCGTCGACAAGGTCACTCTCGACCAGGTCTACGGTGGTGCCCGTGGCATCAAGGCTCTTGTCTGGGAGGGTTCCGTCCTCGACTCTGAGGAGGGTATCCGATTCCGTGGCAAGACCATCCCCGAGTGCCAGGAGCTTCTCCCCAAGGCTCCCGGTGGCAAGGAGCCTCTTCCTGAGGGTGAGTGAAATCGAGCCGCAGAAATGCGCGCACAGCAATTGAAGCGGTCATGGATGTTAACTGTAAACCGCGCAGGTCTCTTCTGGCTTCTCCTGACCGGCGAGGTCCCCACTGAGCAGCAGGTTCGCGACCTCTCCGCCGAGTGGGCTGCCCGCTCCGATCTCCCCAAGTTCGTCGAGGAGCTCATCGACCACTGCCCTACCGACCTTCACCCCATGGCCCAGTTCTCTCTGGCCGTCACCGCTCTCGAGCACACCTCCAGCTTCGCCAAGGCTTACGCCAAGGGTGTCAACAAGAAGGAGTACTGGGGTTACACCTTTGAGGACTCCATGGACCTCATTGCTAAGCTCCCCAACATTGCTTCTCGCATCTACCAGAACGTCTTCAAGGGCGGAAAGGTTGCTCCTATCCAGAAGGACAAGGACTACTCCTTCAACTTCGCCAACCAGCTCGGTTTCGCCGACAACACCGACTTCGTCGAGCTTATGCGTCTTTACCTGACCATCCACACCGACCACGAGGGTGGTAACGTCTCTGCCCACACCACTCACCTTGTCGGCAGTGCTCTCAGCTCTCCCTTCCTCTCTTTGGCCGCTGGTCTCAACGGTCTTGCCGGTCCCCTCCACGGTCTTGCTAACCAGGAGGTCCTGAACTGGCTCACTGAGTTCAAGAAGTCTGTCGGCGATGACCTTTCTGACAAGGCCATCACTGACTACCTCTGGTCCACCCTCAACGCTGGCCGTGTCGTTCCCGGTTACGGCCACGCTGTCCTCCGAAAGACTGATCCCCGCTACATGGCTCAGCGCGCTTTCGGCCAGGAGAAGATGCCTAACGACCCGATGTTCAAGCTCGTCTCCCAGGTCTACAAGATCGCCCCCGGTGTCCTCACCGAGCACGGCAAGACCAAGAACCCCTACCCTAACGTCGACGCCCACTCTGGTGTCCTCCTCCAGTACTACGGTCTTACTGAGGCTAACTACTACACCGTCCTCTTCGGTGTTTCCCGCGCCATTGGTGTCCTTCCTCAGCTCATCATCGACCGCGCTCTCGGTGCCCCTATTGAGCGACCCAAGTCCTTCTCCACTGACAAGTGGGCTGAGCTTGTCACTAAGCTGTAAAGGAATAGAAAGCGAAATGGAAAAAGAAACGTGCGGTATGTGGTGGAATGCGAGGGTAATGGCCAAAAGATGGGCAAATTGGATTGCCGAGTCAATGGCATTTGTACAATACAACGGGACTGTTTTCGTTTAGTAATGAGCAAGTCGTCGCAGGAGCGTCGATTGAAATGAAATCATTTAACAGTTAATTTTTGCAATATTGGTATCTTGTCTATGAATTGGTTTACCACAAGGTGTAAATTGCAATTGACCAATTTTCCAGCCTTGAAGCTCAATTGTGCGCGGTTCCTGACAAAAATCTTTACTCAAGTCGTGATGGTGTCGTTTCGAACTTTTTTTTATGGAGACTGTTGACCCCATGGAAAACTACCTCCTTACACAGCCTTACCGGCAGAGACAACTCATCAGTATGATATCCTTGTTGAAGCTTTAACGAAAAGAACCCGAGGCCTGGCGCACAGGCCCAAATCATCCCCTATCCAACCTACAGAAGCGAGGAAAAAAAAAAAACCCTTGCATCATGAACTATGAGAGCGGGATTTCATACACCGATACGTACGTCACGTAAATCTCGGTGAGAGATTGCACCGACGAAAATCCATGTGGGCTCCAGGGGAGCTTCTCAACACTCACTCATCGGTTGGGTGGAGGAGGGGCGTTGAGAGCTTTGGAGAGCTCCTCTAATTTGCTACAACTGGGGAACGCCACAGGGGAAGGTTGAGAGTAAGAGTTGTGATTTTCGGGGGGTGGCTGAGAATACTGCCGAAAGAGGAAATAGAGAGAATCCGTGGGAGAGCGAGTGAGGCTGTATGGATTGTTATTTTGAAGGAGCATGTTTCATAGTAATTGATGAGATTCAGCTCCAGGGCTGTGTCTTTTGAGGTTGGTGGCGAATGTAAGCTCTTGGGTGGACTAGAGGTGCTTGCTTGCTTGCTTATGACGACTCAGCTCAGCAGTTGTAATCGCCTATCTATATCTATTAATATCAATGGATGTGAAATGCTTCAAGCCCACCGAGTCTTAGATGTACAGATAGAATTATAGATGTTTCGTAAATGCTTTTAGAGCACTCTAATAATCACTATCACAAGCAATTAATTACTGCCGTCGGTCTTTCACTGCCGACGACTGAACCCCATGACACCCACCCCCGGATTTCACATGAGATCCAATAGGGATCTTATCTGGCTCATCCGAATCTCGGCTCAGGTTATCGAGGCAGGGCAAAGTCGCACAGAGGAAGCACAACGTCAATTGTCTACTCGAGACGAGATCAGCAGTACGAACATTTCAGCCATTGCTGTATCTGTATCTGATTCGTCTCTATCTTTCTTAGTACATAGGTACAAACTCAGCTGTTGAATAGCGTCATCAGCCTTGTAAACGTGCCAACATAGTCTCTCCCACAACAATCAATGCTCAAGATAACAGGAAACACAACCAAGACACATGCAAAACAATAATGACTGATTGATTGAATATTCAACCCGGGTTTTTTCGCGCATACCCAATCAACCTCGGCCTCGACCTCCGCAAATCCCCATTGTTGGCCTTTCCCCTCCGTACATCGGCTACCTCTCCGGGCGGGTTCTCCCCCCAAGCTTATTCTGCTTAGCCTTAGCTCAGCGTTTTTGGAGCCCATTCAACCCATTCTATTGGATCTGACTCAGCATCAATCTACAGTACGTACCCGTACCTCAATTGGATCCATCCGATCCCCTAGCTGGGCTGTCCCGGGTCGCTCCTTCCCCCCACGTAGCCTTCCAACGCACGCCTCTAGCTCTCCCTTTCCTCTTTTCTTTCGTTCAATCCCCTTCTTTTGCTTTCTTTTCCTTCCACAACCTCTCTCAAAACATCAACAATCCCAATCCCCGCGAAGAAGCACCCTATTCCCTTGGTCAGGGCCCCTTATTACACGACACTCCCAAAGTCATGGCTGCAATTCGTACCGATCTTCCCGGTCCCATTGACCTGGAGAAGAAGCCCATCAAGTTCTCCAACTTGCTTCTGGGCGCTGGTCTCAACCTTTTCGAGGTGACCACCCTCGGCCAGCCTCTCGAGGTCGTCAAGACCACCATGGCTGCCAACCGAGGTGACAGCATGGCTACGGCTTTGGGACGCGTCTGGGCCCGTGGTGGTCCTCTGGGTTGTAAGTATCAATCATGAAATCAACGCATGTTCAATTTCTTACTGACGCGCGCGAAACAGTCTACCAAGGTCTCATCCCCTGGGCCTGGATTGAAGCATCCAGCAAGGGCGCCGTCCTCCTCTTCGTTGCCTCCGAGGCCGAGTACTACGCCCGTAAGGCTGGCGCCTCTGAGTTTGGTGGTGGTATCTTTGGTGGTGTCACTGGTGGTGTTGCCCAGGCCTATGCCACCATGGGTTTCTGTACTTGCATGAAGACGGTCGAGATCACCAAGCACAAGCTCGCTGCCACCGGTGTCAAGCCCCAGACCACCTTCCAGACCTTTGCCGAGATCTACAGCAAGGAGGGTATCCGTGGTATCAACAAGGGTGTTAACGCCGTTGCTATTCGCCAGATGACCAACTGGGGTAGCCGATTCGGTCTCAGCCGTCTTGCTGAGGGCTGGATCAAGTCCGCCACCGGTAAGAAGGAGGGCGAGAAGCTCTCTGCTGGCGAGAAGGTTCTCGCGAGTGCTCTGGGTGGTGGTCTCAGCGCATGGAACCAGCCCATTGAGGTTATCCGCGTTGAGATGCAGAGCAAGAAGGAGGACCCCAACCGTCCCAAGAAGATGACGGTTGGCAACACCTTCAGGTACATTTACGATACCAACGGTGTCAAGGGTCTTTACCGTGGTATTGCCCCCCGTATTTCTCTGGGTATTTGGCAGACAGTCTGCATGGTTGCGTTTGGTGATATGTAAGTGCAACTCCCGTTATTGATCAGCACACCCGATACTAATCGTATTCACTACAGGGCGAAGACTTATGTTGAGAAGCTGACCGGCGAGTCGGTTACCGCAAAGCATTAAATGGCGTTTCGGGGAACTTGATTTGAAAATATCGCTCGTGGCGAGCTTATGCATGGATTGTCTAATGTTCGGATCCGGGTTTCTCTGATGCAATGATGTGAGCCAGCAAAACGGCCTATATCAAATGAGATGCGCACGCCCTGTATGCCTTTATCTTTTATGATCTATTAGCTAGCTGTAGGCAAGCTTTCGACCCTGTGGGTTTAGTTTCGAATAGACGGAAAATAAGTGCGCAATATGGTGACTACCTACTATTTGCATGTGATTATCTTGAAATACCTGCAAGGCTGACAACTGCATATCGTACCTTAACTCTAACTCATGGTAACTGACGTTGAAGCCTCTCCCGACGTGCAGGTTACATTCAAGGATGATTCCGACATTTGAGTTTATCCACTCACATGCTACCAGTCATATCAATTCTTCAACTTTACTACATCGCCTTGGATTTCCTACCTCTTGAAATGCGGCTTTTGCACCCGAGTGAGATCGGAATCTCGGCTTATTTCGGGCCTAACAAATGTTGAAGGAAGTGGGGTTTGCTAAGAGTTAAGCTTTGATTAGCTCTATATTTAAAGATTTAAATTAAGTGTATATGCTATATAAGCTAAGGCTGTTAAGGAGCCAGGAAGCTATATAAATCAGTATAAGTAATGCTCAATCACTTCCATAATGCTTTAATATAATATACTTTATAACCTGAGATTAGAGTTACCTAGCTTTTATAATACTATTATTTTACTGTTAGAAGACATTTTCGTAGTTATTACATATATAATAGAGTCTAGTCAGTCTGTAATTATCTTAATATTTGAAGTTAGAATGCTATGATGTATTTAAAGCTATGCTTGGCACTGCTTTTCTTAGGATAACATTTTCTCATCAAGTACTAACATCTTGGCTCATTGTCTCTTCATATGCAAAGTCCCAATCTTCCTCAATGCTTAATAACGCCCCGGCTTTAACAAGATCCTCTACCTCGCCGATCTCTAACTGCTCTAGATCCAAGTCTAAGCCCTTATTCTCGTCATGGATGCCTTTAAGACGCTCATCCGGCGGCGCGGGAACCTTGACTCGGCGCACAGAGCGGCGTCGTCCGCCGATGCTAGCGGCCTCGCTATCCTTCTGATGACGCTCAAAGCTCGCTACGAGAGGCGCGGAGGGGTCCTCGTCTAGGTGGGCGTCGCGTCGGAAGAAGTTTGTAGAGGTGTACCGGGGGCCTTGGACAGCCCCGATGACGGGGTTACGGGTTAGTCTGATTTGATGGCTATCAAGATAGGTCCAGCGGGTGTAAGTAGCGATGTCAGCGTCCGAGAGCTCCGAATCGGTGAGGTCGTCCTCCTCATCGTCCGTTGGCGTGCCGGGTGGGTCCGGTTCCGGGTGTGGAATGAGGGGCCTTGGACGGCGGAGCCGCCGGGTGGTGCCCGGGAGGGCCATGAAGTGCGACTCAGGCATATCGCGCTCGTCTACAGAGAGGATAAAGCAGCGGCCTGTAGCATCGCCTATGGCAAGCTTAGAGTCATCTGGGGAGAAACCGCCCCATGCGATAGGTCCAGGGGCCGTAAGGATATCACGCACAAAAGGCTTCTTTCGCCTGCGTACGTTCCACACTTTGACCATACCGTCGCTGGATCCCGTATAGAGACGATCAAGGGTTGTGCTCCATGCCGTAAACTTGACGCCCGTGTCCTCTTTTTCACGGTCGCCGTAGTACTCTTCGATGGGTTTGCCATGTTGGAGGGTGTGGATGGGCTTATCACCCTGCGCCGTATCCCATATGTAAACTTTTCCATCCGTACAAGCAGCAGTGACATAGGCATGCCATGGCGAGTTGGGCACAATTGTGAGTTCGTTGATATCCGAGGCAAAGCAATCCAGGGCTTGAAATTGGGCATATCCACCACCGCCCAGACGTTCCTTATCACGCTGGAAGACATGGATCTGCGTCCTAATCTTATGGGCCGCAATGCTCAAGCCAGTCGGCGTAGTTGCAATGATGAAACGAGGTAGTGTGGGATGCCAAGCGACTTCGAAAACATTAGCCGTTGAGGCTGTCACCACAGGAATCCGATGGCCCTTTTCCGCATCCCATAGTATAATCTCCCCTGAGTTTAGTTTGTCCTCTGGGATATCGTGGTCGTCGCCAGTCAGACTACGAGGAGAGTATCCAACTAGAAGTAAGTGTTGGCAACCTAGTGCACGTCCCCATTGCATCGTAGCTGGGAAATACGCCCACTTATCAGAGCCATCAGCATCGGTACGTAAGCAAGAGAATGTTTGATAGGGGCTGTTAGCCATGTTCTCCATTCCCTCCATGTCAATGGTGTAGATCCGCACGGCGTCAGTGGGTGAATCTGCAGCTGTGGCCACTCGGCCAGACTCGTCTTTTGCAGCAGCAACAAAATTGACGTTGGCAGTGTGTTGCCATGTAGCAATGGCTTTCATCTGCTCTCCTTTGGGGTCAACCTTCCAAACCTTGACCGTCTTGTCAAAACTTGAGGTATAAGCTAAGTTATGTTGTGTATTGTAGTCAGAAGACACAACCGAAGAGTAGAGCCAAGGGTCTTGACTCTGACGCATGGCCTCCGTCGAATTTTCTCCTTTTTCCACGCGCGGTCGGGGAATTCGATGATCAGGAAAGGCGCGCAGTGTGCCCTTAGCAGTCGAACAGAGAAGCAAGTTTCCCGGTCTGTTGTATTGCTGATTGTGGGTGTCAGAGTGGGTGGTGGTACCGCAGAGGAAGCTCTCATCCGAAACCCATGCGCCTGTCGTGATATCACCAGCGCAGTTGGTAAACTCGGCCACAACCTGGAATTCGTCCTCTCGGAGGGTTCTAAACTCGTTCTTGAAATTAAGGTATTGGCGTGTTCGTTGGAATCCCTTGTTTCCTTCCATCTCTCGAGCCATCAGTAATGACGAGAGCCTGCTCGTTCGCCTTGTTTGACCCTGGCGTTTAATGAGCTCTTCGCTGATGGGTTCGCCAGAGAACGATAGGACACGCGGAACGTCAGCAACCAGTCCGTCATACAAGTCGGCTGCAAAACAGTTCATATCCCGTATGGTTCGTCCGTCAATCACAGGTAGATTTCGAAACTTCATTTCATGACGAAGAGCCTCAAGCGTAGCTGGTGTACGCGTGTTTTCATAGTACGAAATTTGATCCGCAATATCAGCGACCTCCTCGGGAGTGAAGTCGACATGATACACAGTGGGCTGCGACGCAAGAGATTTGTTGGCATTCACTGGTTTCTTTGTGCCCTCCAGGATGGCCTTGCGCTCATCTGCCCTGATGTAAGGCTTTCGTTCGAGTTGATAATAACGGTTCTGGGGTTTTGGCTCTCGCCGTTCTCGGGGTCTGTACGATCGTCGCTCGACATGTCGCGGGAGGGTTGGCGCTTTCGGGGGTTGCGTAGCGATGTTTTGTGGAGGGGCTGGCACTGTTGGTGATTGGATCGCAGGTGTGTTGAAGATTATCGTAGGCACCGTCTCCTTCACCTCCTCCGTTTGTATCCTCTGCACGATCGTCGGCTGTTCTGGTACTGGTGTCTGTAAAGGTGGAGGTGTAAGGCGGAAACCCTTGAATAAGTTAGCGACAAGATGCTATCGCAGCCTTTATCATACTCACAGGTGCACCCGCGTTCCTCTGAACCAGTTCACGCGCCTGCGCCGCGATCACGGCCACATCTTCTGTGGTGAGATAACCGCCCGTCTCGTCCCATCGTCTCCTAAAGAACTTGCCCGCAGCAATCTCCGCCACTGTCTATAGCTACTTGTTAGCTTTGGAGCATGTTATATCGGATAACCTCTTTGTTACCTTTACCGCAATAGCATTAATGTCGTAGACGATGGCTGGGAGTCCGCTAACTGCCCTTGAGACATACGGCGATACCTGTTCCGTAAGACATTCTTTGACGCTTCTTCGGCGCGGTACGGCTTGATCAACGCGTCTTCGTTTCTGAGGCGGCTCCTCGCGAGGGATAGGCAAGCTGTTGAGTAGCGGGATCGGGGCAGGCGGCACGTCGCCACGGTCGATTAACGACCTAGCAATCGTCGTTGTCAGCCCGAAACTCATGAGGAAACGCGTCGGCGGCCATGAATTGACAAAGATAAAGCCAAAAAGATGACGTTTAACGCGTAGAGCTAGGGGATAGCTTAGAACGGGGATATATCACTTACCACATGGCCCCATTTGGCGTTGATGCGGTGATAAGGTGAATAAGAAGCATTAGAAGGGGCTTAGTGGGTCTAAAAGGCGGAAAATACTTAATCCTGGCTTCTATATATTATAAAACTAAAATAGTAATAATATTATTAAGTTATAGCTGTTTTATATAGCAAATTAGCAAGGATAGCTTAATTAGTAGTTATAAGCTTATAAAAAGCCTTAGTGTTAATTATATAAGCTATATAAGTAAAAGAGCTATTTTATTAGTATTACTATCACTTTTAATACCTTCTAGGCGCACTCTTATACTTATATCAATTGAAATACAATTAATTACACGCTTCTTAGATCTTGTAATTGCTATAGATTTAGACATTTATTAAGTTAAGAAAGAGACACGAGGTTTTAATTAACATATGAGACTCGAGTATCAACCAAGGTACAATAGTGTTTGCGCCAACCTGCATAAAACAAAACATATTATTAATAGCGACGTTAATAGCTATTATTCTAAATAGGCTCTATTGCAATGATGTTAATTACTTGTACTGGTCATGCATTGGGAGTACAGTATGATATAGTATATTGATCATATACAAGTCCAAGCCGCTCAACCTCTTCAATATACACGTAAAATCTTTCATGCAATTCTAACGCCAAAATCACCTCTTCTAGCTGAGAATGAAAACATAATTTACAGCTTAGTCTTGCCAACCGGCGCCTGAGATGCAAGCTCCTCATACATGCGATCGATATGCTCTCGGAAGGCCTTGGCCGTCTGAGGGCGCTTAAGCTTGAGACTAGTTTTAAGATTAGCAGATACGCTCAGAATAGGGATAAAAACAGATAAAAACTTACGTAGGGGTAAACAGCCCGTTATCAATAGTGAAAGGGTCAACGTCGAGGTGAATATTGCGCACTTTCTCAAAGCTGTTAAATTTGTGCTTGGTGCCAATGTCGTCGAGAACCTTGAGGAACTTGGCTTTCACTTTGGGGTTGTTAGCCGCGACTCGCAGGTCCGCAACCTGGTTAGGGTGGATAGTCTCCTGTAAGACCTTGCTGGCGAATGGCGCAAAGTTCTCAACATCGATACCAAAGACACCAACCAATGAGGACTGAGTACCGTCGCCATGAACATAGGCCACATTGATGAGGTTGGTGCTACCCATGTACACGTTCTCAATGCGCTCAGGTGAGATGTACTCGCCCTGGGCAAGCTTGAGGACGTTCTTCTTGCGGTCGATGATCTTGAAGCGGCCCATCTTATCGACCTCGCAGATATCACCGCTGTGGAACCAACCGTCGGCGTCAAGTGTCTTGGTGGTCTCCTCCTCGTTCTTGTAGTACTCGCGGAAAATGACGGGACCGCGAAGAAGTAGCTCACCACGAGGGTTTGGCTTGTCATCCACGGTATAATCAAACTCGGGAACCGACTCGAGGCAGAGTTCCACACAGCACATGGGTCCACCAATGTTTCCGGTGGAGTAATCGCCTCGTGCTTGGATTGACCCGACAGCATATGTCTCGGTCATGCCAAATCCTTGGGCGAAGTGGTTGGCAAAGGCGGCTCGGAGGAACTCCTGAACATCTGGATCAAGCTGGGCGCTTCCACTGACCATGCTGTGAACCTTCTCAAAACCCACAGCAGCCTTGACCTTGGGAGTCCAGATCCGGTCGTACAGGAAGTGGGTGTTGGAGGCCTTTCCGGCTGGTAATCGCATGTTGCCCTTCTTGGTGTTGATAACACGTCTCGAGAGAGCGCCACGGACGCCGTCCGCCTCAACAGTAGCAGTGCGAATAGCCGAGTTGAAGCGGTTGAAGAGTCGCGGAACTGAGATGAAGCCGGTGGGCTGGAGAATCTTCATATCATCGACCAAGCCCAAAATATCGCCCCGAAAGAAACCGAGAGCAGCACCTTCGGCGACAGCGATCTGGTCGATGAGTCGGCCGTAGATATGGGCGAGGGGCAGATACGATATGTGGGTATCCTTGGGGCTAACATTGCCGTTTACTCTACCGCCTGCAATAGCAGACACAGCGTTTCCGTGAGTGATGAGAACACCCTTAGGGTTGCCAGTTGTGCCCGAAGTGTAGTTGATAGTGCAGACATCCTCACGGTTAGGAGCTCGAGGTCCACGTCCAGACTTTGCGCCGATCTCCTCAACCTGAGCCATGGAGTAGATCTCGATACCATGATGAGAGGCAATCTCGTTTAGGACAGAAGCCTTGGTGTGAGTAGCCAGCTCGCCCTGCTCAAGAGGATCGAGAGACACGATGAGCTTCAACCCGGGCAGGCGAGGCGACATCTTGAGGAGGACAGGAATATGGGGGAGCGAGCACACAACGCAGGCGACCTCGGCATGGTTGATGATGTATTCTGTTGCGTCGGGACCAAGAGTTTCGTAAAGGGAGACAGAGTATAGGGATTGAGAAGCAATACCGAAATCTATACGGCAGTGTGTCAGCAATCAGTTATATGCAGGTTCACGGCACAAGATCCCAGATCCATGACACCGATTCCAAGAGGGGCACCCTTACCAGCGATCTGCCATTCAGCCCTGTTCTGCGACCACAAACCAACACCATACTTGTCAGCGTCGTAGTTGATGCGCTTATGGATTTCAGCAAGACCAGCACCAAAATTCAATCTTCGGGCGTCGAACTCGGCGTAGTTGATCCAGTCGTACTTGTCCTCCCACTGCTGAGTAGCCTGGTTCCAATGGCGGGTTCCGAGACATCTGGAATTGGGCCACTTGCGCGCGCTTCTGTTCAAGATGTCATGTGTCGAATGGATTTCTGGCTCTAGCGACGTGACGAGAGGACCATTGCCAACTGCCCAATGTCTGTAGGCGGGTGTGCGATTGGGTCGTTCTGTTCCTGGAATTGGCAGGCCGTAGGGTTGACCAGGAGGAGGAATCGTAGTGAGCTTCTTGTATAGAACGTCGTAGTCTTTTTGTGTTTGGAGCGCCATGGTGACGATGTCGGCTCCCGGGGAGTTTGGTAGTGGAATGTTTAGGAGGGGTTACAGTTGGCGAGGCGAGGCAAGACAAAAACACGAAGACACAAGACACCGAGTCGGTAGAAGATATCGGAAGGCGGGGGAGCGTTCTTGGAGCTGTTACCCAAGCGAGCACCTCAAGACAGGGAGAGGTACCAGGTATAGGTAGACAGAAAGGATAATGTCGGTGGAATGCAGGTATTCGGAGGTACACAAGCACAGGAGAGTTAAGTCGAGGTCCCTTGCAGATGTTGGGTTGCAAGAATCACAGGGGCGCAAGAGGCGAAAAGTAAAAAGTAAAAAAAAAGAGAGGTCAACGATGATGAATAAAAAGGGACGAGATTGGCTTTTGAACAATTCCACCTTAACTTATTACAGTAACAAGGACACTCAAGCCTACCGACGCCATCGGCTTGTTAAGCGCAAGTTGGACGAGGGACCGAGGCGCGCCGCGACTCACCTACCCATGTGCCTCGGCAGCCCCAGATTTCGTGGAGTAGTACAGTACAGACAGATGGATAACTAGCCAGAATACGGAGTAGCGGCATTTGGTTTTTGTCTGGGGGAATGGGGTTCCCCCTCTGGAGTTTATGGGTTTTACGGAGGAACAGCTCAACCCCCCGCGAAAAGCAAATGTTAGAGCGCGGGACGTGGCCCTATTCAGCCAAGTGAACCGAGGATGTGATGCCATGCCATGGGGTTGGAGATCAGCCCGCTGCAGTTGTCCGTATGTGGTTCGTTGGATTGGATCCTTGATATTACGTCTGTTAGCGAGCCCAGTGCTAGGCGATATGAATGCGGGGAGCTCGTTAAGAGACAAGACACCGCTGAATTCTTGGAATGTGAGCCCAACTGCATCAATATTCTTTCAGCTTGTTAGCACTTGCGCGTATGGCTTGAGACTCACATGCGCCCAGAAAACAAACATTGCTCAGCCCTGACAATGATTGAATGATCGGTACAATAGCCAAGAAAAGTGTAATACCGCGTGGTAACACAGCACATGCAGTGACACATCTGCATCCGTCCCCGTCCCCCATCATCCACTGGACTGTCAGCACTTTGTTGACCCCAATCCCATTCATGACTGGCCACAAGTGGAAGCTTGGGCTCTCGTAACGGACGCTAGATAGGCTAGTCAGCTCCCGACGACCTGGAGATCTCACGTGGAGTTGGTCTCTGCTTTTTTTCGTCCAAACAATTGTCTTTAAGAGTCTGACCTCCTTTAGCTCAGTGCCCCCCTAGCGTTGCCGGTATGGCTCGGGTCATCATTCGGTTTCATGTGAATATCCATCAACCGACCAAGAAAGTGGCTGAGTACGAAAAACATATTGGTTTCATTTTGAGCTGTTTAATCCATCTGCTGACCCCTTCCTCGTGATCTGTTGCGTAGACTTGGTTTTAACTGGCTGTCAAGTCGTCCCTATTTGTTACTCCAACTTTCACGAGCAACTTTGTGTTTTGTGGTTTCAGTTTACCAATTCAATGCTTTTTGTATTTCCCCAGACTTAGCCATGCCCAATACTTCTCCACCAGCGATGGTATTCCTGGCTGCTTTGAATGTTTGAAATCTTTCAGCATTGTCTAATAAGTTATTTAAACCTCCAACCCAAAAGCTGCAAAAGTCTCTACCTTCAGCTTTATTAACCACTGTTCAAAATAACTTTCTTTTCTCGAAACTTCATTCAACCAAGGTTCATCTGGTACCCATTGTAGAGATACTGTGCAAGAATAGCTGATTCAGAAGCAACAGACAGCAGTTGCAGTTGACTTCTTGAACCACATGCTTATCTAGATGCTCACAGTCCAACCGACGTCATCATCACCTATTATGGATATTACCTAACTGTCAACGCTCAATGGCTCCCAATGATGCCTGAGGTCGTGTCGCCAGCACGTGCACGTTTTCTAGTGCTCACGGTACGGATACGCCTACGAAAAAGTCGATGCCGATCACCATCACGAATTCGTCAGAAACCTCGGTACTGTCGCAACAGTCGATACCTTAACTTTCCAGGCCAGGGCGTTGAGTTCAGCGCTCGTCTCATCAAATGCTACGCTCAACAACAATATTGGCCGAGTGGCTCCGTCTTATCTGGCCAGTTCGCATTCGAATGAGGTTGCAGGATCAGCAGTAGTATTGCCGACCACCCAATGCGTTTCTTCGGTTGACATTGATACACGTACTTGAGCCTCCTTTATCATGTCTGGCATATCAAAGGATCAAGTGGTCACCGCGGTATGCGTATGCATAATTCCAGAAAATCTGCCGAGATCTACAGCAGTCCGTCTCATACGCGCTGGCACTTAAATATAGTCAAACACGACTTGGACCATGCGGGGTTTGGGATCTTCCCTTTTCGAGATTGCATTGTTTTATCTACATGGAAGTGTTTGATAACAGAAATGTCCTCTTATGCGAATCGCATAACGTGGCGCCCCTGGATTACCATGCGACAACTACACTAGTATTGGTTTGCCGACGGGTTTTCCGAGCGTTTTGAAAAGCACCAGATGGTCGCATGAAGAAAAAAGAGGAGCCGCGCCCCTAGTTGAGAGCAAGGACCGTTTCATATTGACGTTGCCCCCGTCTTCGTCTCAGGCCCCGTCGTCAAAACGCGACCTGATGCAGATGCCGCGTTGGTCCAAAACCGAGGCTGACCTCTCAGAAGTGCCCGGAAAAGAGCTATCGTCAATGCCTTGACCCGGCCCGTTTCTGATCGACAAGAGTTTTCCTCGATCCTAAAAAAAGCCTTTTTCGCTGGCTTTAACTCCCTATTCATGTTTAGTGGCCCCTTTGCGGTTCCTTGACGGGTCCACGGTCTCTCTCTCGGGGCATCTCCCTTGGATCGTCCATCCCCCCACATCGGCCGAGAGTATGTCTTGTCAGCAGGCCGTTTGATTTATATGTATAGATTCCCACGTAGGCCGTCGGGCCTTTTTTTTTTTCACGACGACTTCGTTTTTCAAATCTATTTTGGTTGGATATTCGTTCATGTCTATCTGCCGCATGTATCACCGTTCATAATCTCTCGCTAATCATCCTCTGTTCTGCGCCGCATCGTCGATAATATTGCCACAATGGGTCAGGTCGCTTTTACATCTCTGCGAGCTCTGCAGTTCGCCTTATCTTTGGCCAGTATCGGACTGAGCGGTTATGGTGCGTCAAACCGAGAAACTTCGTCTTTGGGTATACAAACTAACATTCTTTTGTCAGTCGTCAACGATTATAACAAGAGAAGCCGAAACTCAGCACCGTCGCCGTTTTCCTATCTTATCGTCTCGTCTATCGTCTCGATACTCTCAATCGCGTATCTTACGCTGAGTCCCCGATTCCTACAACGCATCTACCACCAATACGCTGCCGTCGTCGTCGAGTCTGTCAATGCCGCCCTGTACTTTGCTGGCTTCATCGCGATAGCCGTCTTCATCGGATCGCTTGTCATGTGTGAGGGAACCGTCTGCTCTGCCGCTCGTGCCGATGCTGTTATTGCTGCGGGTCAGTTCACGGCGTGGATTACGACAACAGCCTTTACCGCCAAAGACATGTTTAAACGAGCCTTTCAAGAACCCCCGAAAGATGCCGATGGCCGAGAAATGGGACAGGCATGAAGACAACGACATACAAACCGGGGGTGAAATATGACAATATCATAAGAAAACCACATTTTATACATTTCATCAAGGCCGGGCTCTTGACATAGGATGCATGGCTCTCCATAATGAGAACGGTCTTTGGAATATGAAGAGGGATAGAAGGGGGTTATCATGACTGGCGTTTGGGTATTTCAAAGGAAGGGGCATTGGCATTGCCATCACTGAATGGCCTGGCCACAATGTCAAAGGAGTATATTGGCACGGGACATACCCATCCTCATTTCTGGGCTTGGAGCATATTGGTGGTAATCCGGAACTCGGCGTTTTCTGTTTTATCGTTTGGTAGCTAGCTGAGACCATAACTAATATGGCTGATAGCTCGATTTACATGAAAGTAAATTAACAAGCTGGCGTCCTTTTTGGAGCTGGCTCTGAATCGTTCAGCATCTTGAAAGCTATCCTTTAATTGTCTTGACAGAAATCACGAGATGTGTACGTCAGTAAAGCCGAGAGCCGGCAAATATAAAAGCTCGTGCGCATGCCAGGATCGAAAGAGGTCGAGTTGAAAGTCGTACGAGGTAAGATTCTGGAATATAAACAGCTGGGCTTGCCCGGAAATAATGTACTCGAGGTGTGTTAGTCGGTGGCGGCTGAACGGCCCGGTTGATGGCCCCGATTAACTTGTCATTTGCCTCGGTGAGTTGGCGCTTTGTGCTACCATGAGGTCTCCAATCGGTCCTCCAACGGCTGAAGAATGTAGTGGATTTGTTCCGTGGGAGCGGGTAATTGCACCATTAGACCCAGGCCTTGGGTCATGGTGGGGGGAAACAGGTGAAGAGCTGGGGACGGGATCATCTCATCTGGCGATCTCTTGTGTGGGAGAGGCGCTGTAAGTTATCACATTGAGTTATTGGGTTGCTGACAGCGACTGGAATCTGGTCAAGAGGTTGTGTTTTATGTAATATTCGACTATCCTAGTTCAAGTAATCAGGTCGTCAGCTGTCTAGAGACCAATCAATCCTCATTCAACTTAGACCCTCAAAGCTCTTGTTCCTGGTCTGCCCCGCATATCAGAGACATCCATGATGGAGTCCAAAAAGCCCACATTGAAAAGCCCCGACAACGGAAGCAACTTATACACATAATATCTCCCCACCGAGATGGAAATCGCGGAGATAGTTGAAGCGGCTCTCGGCGGTACTCGGCTATGGCACAATTGAGGTCGAGTCCAACTGTCAAACGACGATCAAGCCATTTATTTACAACATTGAGGCAATGAGACGACACTCGAGAGGCGTGGGGAGCTTGTCGTCGATGGCGTGCTACGCGGGGCCTCTTGGAGCCATGCCCAAAGTGGTTTGGAGGTGGATGGTGACACCAAATAAGGGTCGAAAGAAGGCTGAACGGCGCTGTCATGCCGCCTCTAGAGGGACGTTATGGGCACATAGAATCACATCAGAGCACGCATGAGGGCTGTAGGTAGCTAAATTGAGCTGGGCTGAGCTGTGAGGTGAGGGGATTGGCAAAGTATAAAGAGCAATGGCTTGATCTGCGACCTGCATCTTTTGTTGTTTCCCCCTCTTTCTGTCCTACTATCCTGGAACTAGACGTTTGTCGAGTGTGATACTTCTTCTTCTTCTTCTTCTTTTCGTTATTATTACCGTCTTAGTTTCCTCTTCAACATGTCCGAGGAACTTAGCAAGAACTTTGAGACGCTGCAGCTGCACGCGGGGTATGTTGATTCCCTCTTCCTCTCCCCTCCAACTTGGATGGCGGAATATCTTTCCTCTTTCGGCCTTTGTACACAACAGCTGCAATTGATTGCAGTAGAGAATTATGAGTCAATTCGAAAACATGGCGCTGACTGAAGTCCCCTTTTAGAGCTGAGCCTGATCCTACCACCCGCTCGCGAGGTGTCCCAATCTACGCCACGACTGTACGTTCACGCGACGCCACCGAAGCTCCTACAGCTTTGTATATCAACGAATAGTTTCACTAATAATATATATAGAGCTATGTCTTCAATGACTCTGCTCAAGGCGCCAGGCTGTTTGGCCTGAAGGAGTTTGGCAACATTTACAGCCGTCTCATGAACGTAAGTTAATCTTCAGCAACTATACCGACTCGCCACTAACACCTATATAGCCTACCGTCGATGTCTTTGAAAAGAGAATAGCCGCTCTCGAGGGCGGTGTTGGTGCCCTCGCTGCTTCATCAGGCCAGGCCGCCCAGTTCCTTGCCATTGCCACGCTCGCTCACGCCGGCGACAACATTGTCTCGACCTCCAACCTCTACGGCGGCACTTACAACCAGTTCAAGGTGTTCTTCCCTCGTCTGGGCATTAACACCAAGTTCGTCAACGGTGACAAGGTCGAGGACATCGCTGCTGCCATTGACGATAAAACCAAGGCTGTCTACCTCGAGAGTATTGGTAACCCCAAGTACAACGTCCCTGATCTGGAGGCTATTTCCAAGGCTGCCCACGAGAAGGGTGTCCCTGTCATTGTAAGTCATTTGTTAAGATATTTCGAATCATGCACAACAGAGGCTGACTCACTCGTTCAAGGTTGACAACACCTTTGGTGCTGGTGGTTACTTCATCCGACCCATCGACCACGGCGCTGATATCGTCGTTCACTCTGCCACCAAGTGGATTGGTGGCCATGGTACCACCATTGGCGGTGTCATCGTCGACTCTGGAAAGTTTGACTGGGGCAAGCACGCCGCTCGCTTCCCTCAGTTCCACGAGCCCTCCGAGGGTTACCACGGCCTCAAGTTCTACGAGACCTTTGGCAACATCACCTTCATCATCCGCGCCCGTGTCGAGCTCCTCCGTGACGCGGGTGCCACCCTCAACCCATTTGCCGCCCAGCAGCTGCTCCTCGGTATCGAGACCCTCAGCCTGCGCGCTGAGCGACATGCCCAGAACGCCCTCGCCCTGGCTCAGCACCTCGAGAAGAGCGACTACGTCAGCTGGGTCTCGTACCCCGGTCTTGCGAGCCATCCTTACCATGAGACGGCCAAGAGATACCTCAAGAAGGGCTTTGGCGGTGTTCTGAGCTTCGGTGTCAAGGGCGGTGGTGCTGGTAGCGAGGTTGTCGATGGCTTCAAGCTTATCTCTAACTTGGCCAACGTTGGTGATGCTAAGACTCTGGCAATTCACCCCTGGAGCACTACCCACGAACAGCTCTCCGACGAGGAGAAGCGCAACTCTGGTGTCACTGAGGTATGGTTTCCCCCTGAGCAAACATAAACACACTTGACTAACACACATGATAGGACTTGATCCGAATCTCTGTCGGTATTGAGCACATTGACGATATCATCGCCGACTTCGAACAGTCTTTCAAGGCTGCCGCGGACGCTACCACCAAGGGCGAGAAGAAGGAAATCCCCGCAGACGGTAAGGAGGCTGAGGCTCCCCTCGCCCCCTAGATGGACCTGACTGAGATATAGGGAAAGGGAAGGAGGAGTGATGAATGTCTTTGATTAAATACCCAGTTAGGATCTTGAAGAAATAAGAAAGCGTGATTGTTTTATCCATGACTTCTGTGCAAAGATGACAATACTGCGGATAAGTGTCCAGCAGGCCGAGGTTACGAAAGACGGCGAAGTGGCAGAGTTTCTCACGTCCCTAAAGTTTAGTCTCGACAACCACTCGTCCCTGTGGGCTTATGCAGATGTCCCTGAGTTGACCAGTCATAACGATATATTTGATTCCTTGTGTTTGTATATGCCATCTGTTTCAATCGGTCGTTTCTATTCCACTCTGGTTACTGTTGAAGAAGCGCCTTTGTTGTTGATTGCGCTTAATATGCCCTATATTCATATCTCGCTATGTCTCTTGGTTTACACTCAACGACATCCCCCTCTAGGTACTACTTTTGCTGTTTCAGTCCAGCCCTTCACCCCAATCTCGCCGGCCATGGCTCGCGCTTGGTTGAGGGTAACGTTATCAAAGACCCAATCCTCTTCTGCGTCTTCGGGCTTGACTGCTTCCAAGCTGCAATTGGAAGTATTTTGCTTTTCATCTTGTCGAGCGACTTCATCCCCTTCGAAGTCTTTGTTGGGCTGAAAAGGTCCAGTCATCGATGCGTTTTGTAATCTCGTAGCAAGGACCAAGTCAAGATCAAGGACCCCCTTAACCTTTGCACTCGTCTCAAGGAGGACATCGCGCAGAATCTCGAAGCCTTCTTCGGTGTTTCCCATCAAGCCAACTTGAGCACACAGGATACGCCTGTTGAGCTCGTCTCTGCGCTTAACGAGCCACTTGGGCATTGGCTTAAACGTGTTCTTGTGTTTATTGGGGTAGTCGACTGTCACACCACGCTTGGCCACATCCCTTTTGCGCACTCTAACTTGCCGAGCCCCCTCCTGGCTTATATAACTGGTCTTCTTGATTGTCTCCTTTATCTCTTTAATAACTGTCGCGGTATGCAAGGTCTCTTCTTGCTGGACGAGCGCAATCGATTTGTCGATCTCTTCTAGTACGTTTGCAGTATCGACTAGATACGGGAACTTATCGCTGAGTTCAGAACGTGCGTCTCGGAAATCTTGTATGAGGTTGCGAGCGGAGTTGATCAGGTCGGTATTGTTCTTGGCCTTTGAGATTAACCTGCCATGATTCCACGACTGAGTTTTATTTAGTTTCACTTCATAAAATACAGTGTACTTGAGTGTAACTTACCATTTTGTAGTGATTTTGATGATTTAGGTTGGAATTGTAAGAGGAAGGATCAAAGATTAAACATCAAAGACTCGTAGCTTGGATGTTGTGACTCAACGATGGATGGGATCTGCAGTCCCGTGACCACCACTGCATCCCTCTATCATGTTTTGTGTGGTCATCCTGATTCAAAAGCATAATGAAATAATAAAAGGCGTTAGTAATTAATGCCAAGATGATGAAGGCTGAATCATCCAGATACCAGCATGCTTGAGCTAAGTAGTACTGTGGTAACGAGGCATGGATATCACGAGTACCAACTTGAAAACGTATCTTATAAACCTATGTAAGTAGGTCGAAAGCTTGGCCTGAAACTTATTTGTCTCTATCCTTTGGGCGTTTGTGCAACATGCGACCTATTCACAAAAGTGGTACGATCTTCGATCTGAAGACTTGCAATGTACAATATTCTAACTATCAGATCAATGGGCCACTGATTGACTAAGAAGAATCACGATGGCTAGGAATCAAACCTCTTGTAAAGAGCATGTGTTTCTGAGATGTACGAGACAGCCGAGCACAGTCAGTACAACGGACGGATTTTGAACAGGCAGAATGCTCGAACAAGATAAGCCCATACAGTCAACCTCTCGGGGTTGAGAAGTGATCGGACCATCATTATAACTGAGTCTATTACATTTAACGAGAAGGTTGCGTGGCACTGCGTCTTATCATTCAGCTTCCTGCCGTCATTGCCTCAGAAGTTGTACTGCTTCACCCAACGTCAGCCAACACAGGATCATCCCTCCGTGAGCACCGTGGTTTCCATCTAGTTAACAAGAATGGACAATTGATACGCAGATGATCAGGAAGTAGTATGTCCTCACGTCAGTTCAATGGTAGGGAAGAGGTGATGTCCCTTACCAGAAGCCCGCTGTAGAAACCAAGGACAGCTTAACTTGATCCTGTGACGAGTACAACATGCTTGCTTCAGCTGCCTCATAGGTCAAGTTCATCAACTCTGGTTGAAGCATCACTTTTTTGATCCCCTTGATATTATATGACAGTGTTTCCTTGAAGCAAGTTATCCAATCGGCGTAGCTATACTGCCCAAGACCGAGTTGAGACCATGTGAGAAGCAAAAAAGCAATCGTGCATCAGACTCAACGAATTAAACAGAGCTATTCAAGAGCTGAAAGATGAATATCTAGTACTTTGGTCAGCCAGCCGGAAGAGTTGACCCGGTTGCTTGGGGGCTAGAGAGCTGTGATAGGTGTAACTCTATCCGAATGTCAGCGTGCTATCGTGACAGGTGCCAACATAGACAGACTTCTGAAAAGCCACTGGCAAGAACTTAGTAAGAGTGAAGAATAAGTAAACTTTTAGTTAGTATGGTAAACTTTGTTTATCTTATTGACAACCAAGTCCTGTCAGCAAGCAAGTTCTTGTTTCCAGAGCAAAGAGCAGGATAGACAACGCCAAGCTGCCCATTTCCTAGTAAAGTAGGGTAGTTTAGCAAGCTTGCTCAACGTTTACTAGGATCGTCTCAGGGGTTAAAATCCACAGAGAATCATACATGTGAAATTCTGACGTCACTTGCGATTTGAGAGCTTCAAGGATAGATTCGAGACTATTCCGGTGCTAAAAGCTACCATGTAAATCTGGCGTCGCGATCTCAAGCGCTGCGACGTCATGACAATATGAGCCATCAACCAACTAACAATAATCTTCAGGACCTCCACTTGCTTGTGCCAGTAACCGAGACTACGTGCTAGGTCTATTGTAAGCACGCCACACACTCATTATGAACGATATAACCCCCTTTCACTTATATATAGAATCTCCCAGCGTATAATTGTAGCCTTCAAACATACCCATCCATGATATCCCATCTCCACAATGACCGTCACAGATCGAACTACAGCTATGAAGCTGCCTACAGTAGCACTAGACACAACCCTCGCAGAGCTCTACCGCCAGGCCGGATCTGATTATAGGGACAAGCGTATCGGTCAAGTTCTCAGCGGTTTCAGTGCACTTATAACGCTGAGTGACAAGATTCCTCCCAATCGCAAGTATATCTACCAGGATGGACCATTTACAAGTAGCAATGGCTCGTCACGTACTGAGAGTGAAGACGCGGCCACGGCCATCAAATACCTCTCACTTGTCAGCCAGCGCGACGCCTTCATCTGCGGCGCTGGGCCAGCCATTTTCTTCCACATGGGCGCATCCTCCCAAAAGCGAGATCATGACCGGAAGCAAGTCATCAAGACATTGGCCACGCTGCCAGATACCCAACGGCCGCAACCTGTCTTCTGTGATGGTCCCGAAACAATCCCGATCAAAGAAGCAGGAATCGACTTTCTCGCCTGCAAAGTTATCAGCGACGTTCTAGAGCGATACAATAACGTCGTACCGCTTGAGACACACTGGTTTCTCAACTCTAAGCGCGCCCTGGCAGACTCGGGTCTTCCCACGCCGAAATGCGTCGCCGTTACAGTCGATGGCTTCCCTACGGATGCACAATCATGCTGCGCTATCTGTATCGGTGGTGGTTTAGAAAGCTTCATCATTCCTGAGAACTGTGCAGGTGTACGTGGGACGTGGCTCAAGGAGCAGAGTCTGCGACTATACCAGGCACTCAAGTCTCATCCTCTGCCGTTTGTCCTCAAGAATCAGGCTACCTTTGGAGGAGCGGGGACGTTTATCGTAAAGACTGAGGAAGAGCGTCAGAAGATTGTTGAGGATCTGGGTAAAGGATTCTTGAGTCGCCTTCTCTCGGCTGTCAATGCAGGTAACTCACACCTCGAGCCTGCGACGATGCTTTTGTCGGATGTGATCCAGGATCCCATCGGCGACTACGGCATAACGTTCTTTGTCAACGAGAAGGGTCGAAAGCCAGTGTTTCTGGGTGTGTCGACGCAGGTGATCGAGGGCGGCACAGCGTGGGTTGGTAGTATCATTGATTACCGCCAGCAGGACGAATTGAGGGTTAAGTTTGATACGTTACTTAACCGAGTGTCGGACTGGCTTCAGTCATACGGCTACATTGGTCCTGCGGGGGCAGACGTCCTTGAAGATGCAGATGGGACATTCCACGTGGTCGACCTCAACGTTCGAACGACAGGATCTTGTTGTCTGCCCTTGCTACGGACACATTTCACGAGTCGAGGCCTCGACTTTGCGTCTTCTTTTTCCATCGACGTGGAACAACGGCGTGACGAATTCCTCGACATGTTCCAGACTGAGTTTCAGGAGGGACGTATGTGTGTGATAAGCTGGTATGAGGATGAGGAGACTGGTAATAGCTTGGCAGAGCTGGTTGTTGGTGCAGAAGATGATACCAAGTTGAAGAAGCTTATGGATCGTGTAAATGAGAATTCGAATAGCGTCACATTCTGAAGAAGCGAGCGGATTGTTATGGTCAAAGGCGTATGGGACGTGGCGTATGATATGAGTATGGGAATCTGCAATCACGAACAAGGTTTACGGTGTTTGGAAGATGGCGTTTCAGCTTGCGTGCAAAGGGTTATTGGACGATAGCTTCAGTGATGATAGACGTAAGTCAACTTGAGGTGGTTGGTGGAATGAGAGCGGGGGTTCATCACCAGAGGCGGCCGACCCTGGAGGTTAGTGTCGAATCAAGCATAACTTGGTCTAGCTTGAAGCCACTTGAGTATCGGTGATGAAATCAGATTTCAAAGCGATGATTACAGAAACATTACAAGAACCAAGACTTGATCATATCTCTATGTATGCTTCTTAACTCTAAAAGCTTATTCATACCTTAAAAATTGAGTAGGAACGCGGTGTATCTCGTGTAAGCCAAAGAATGTAGTTTCTGTACCTAGTGTAGCGTAACATCCAAACTTCCAGCCAACCACCATACGAAATATGCATGTACATGGCTTGGTAATGGTCCAGTCAGCTCCTCGTCGATAAGCTAGACGCGGCTGAAGAAAGGTAAAAGCTTGAGGACAAAAACTAATAGCACCTCCTCATCCTCATGGTCTTGCTCACCTTCATTGACGAACTACCCTCAGCTTGAAGCTCTCAATTTCCTCATCCAAGAAGCTTCACGATGAATTGCAACGAGCTTCAGGAACACGCCAGGGCGGATTGTTTCCTCGTCAAAAAGCCCAGAGCACTACAATGGTTCTACAAGGGACAGCTTTACAAGGAAAAAGAAGAGGAGCGTCAGGCTGGACGATTCGAGCTCTTCCTCGACCTCTTGTGTAAGTGTATTAACCACATCTTATCAATCGACCTCGACTTATACGTTATAGATGTCGCCATTGTCGCCAACTTTAGCGACGAACTCGCTGAGCATCCTGATGGCGCTCACTTGGCCAAGTACATACTCATCTTTGCGCCGGCATGGCATATCTGGGCTGATCTCCGCGAGATCATGAACTCATACTACACCGACGACCTGTTGCAGCGACTAGTCATCCTCTGGGTCATGGCTCTTCTAGTGCTCTATGCCAACAACGCCAACGACGCAGACGTGGAAATAGTAGCAATGCGTACCACGGTTGGAGCGTACCTCGTTGCTCGCTTCACCACTCTCGGTGTCTTTCTTGTCACCTCGATCACAGCGTACCAGCACCGCGCCCAGGCTCGCATCATGGCCGGCTTCATGTTTTTTGGTCTGCTCCTTACCATCCCACTCTTCTTTGAAAGCGTCAGCATCCGCGCAAAGGCCGCTGTTATCGCTGTGATGATCTTCTATCAGGAAGTGACGTGGGCGCTTACCCTAAGTCCCTGGATCAAGGGAAAGTTGAATCTGACGTATAGCACGGCTGTGGACATTGCGCATGAGATTGACCGCATGGGCGCCTTCTTCATTATCATCCTCGGTGAATTTGTATACAGCATCATTGTGGGCAATAAGACGGGCATTGGCCTGACTTCTGGATATGCCAAGGCTGTCTGTACACTCATTATTGCATTCGTGCTCAATTGGGTTTATTCGAGCGGCGACGGGAGTATTCAAGCAACACATCCGATCCGACGATCTGCTTGGACAGCTTTTGGCTTTTTCCTCTTACACTTGCCATTGGCAGCGTCGTTCCTTATTGGAGGTCACGTTGCAGCTGCGAGTACGGCGGTCGAAGAGTTTGAGGACGGACAACGCTGGCTCCTTGGTGGAGGACTTGGAGTCGGCATGTTTTGTCTATGGGTGTATGGGATGCTGTACCGGGTAGAGGGTGAATGCACGCTCTTTATGGGCCAGACTCTACGAATTGGGATGAGACTGGTGGTTGCAATTGTTCTCATCGTCATACCTGAGTCGCATGATCATCTTGACGCCGAGGACTTTATGTTTGTTGTCATGTCTCTGTTTGCCTTTCTTTTAATATGGGAGACAATTGGGGGATTATCAAAAACCTCGAAGCTTTTCGAGCCTTGGACAGAGAGACATCCGCCCCCGGAAGAGGAGGATAGAGAAGGATTGGCAGGCCAGTAATGACATGCTTTGAAGGAGTTGTACTAGTTAGTGTCAATGAAATATTATAGCATTGACAGTGGAACCAATCTATCTCATGCATGGAAATCGATTCGAATCTTGGGTCTAAGCACCGCCACATGAACCCTTCGCCACTGCGCGCGTCATATGTGGCGCATGCTAGCTATCAGCTTCCATGGAGCTTTCAATGCCTCGGTAGCCTCCGAGCGAATACGCTTCATTACGAATTCTAGTTTTGGTCTTGAAGAATTTACCGTGAGGCAGCCCTCTAGTCAATCCTAACTCCTCAGGTCTGTGCCGCATTGCACTGCAATTTGTTGGAAGCCTTCTAAACTATCCGTTCAATATCCGAAAAAGTTGGACCAGGATCAGCATTGCATGCACAAGCAAAGCCAGGCCCTGCAGTAACCCCATCTTGGCGCATGTCACTCATTTTCAATCCTCATCATCAATGCCTTCGTCCGATACCTTCTAGGATCATGTATAGTAACAGGTGACTAGAAACATCTAACAAGAAGCCGGAGACCGGAGTAAGGAACCGGCAAGAATGGTGGCTGTGCTTTTGTACTTTACAAGCTCTTGCACCAATGGCGTCACTCGCGCTTCGCATTTGGGGGAGGGGCAACCGGGGTTTCGGGGTGATTGCCCCTCCAAATGTCCAAAGTCATCGCGTCCCAAGGTGGCGTTGACTTCTTGCCCGCAGATGGTGGGTGCAACAAAGTAGGTCACAAGTGGCAGGTGCCGTATTGCCAAGGGAAAAAGGCAGTTTTGCTTAAATAGTCCAGTAGGGGGACTCAACAATCCATTCGTAGCCTTAACCTTGACTCTTGACTCTTGACTCTTGATCTTGAACTTCCCCTCTTTAACCTACAAGCTCACTTATTACCTGCTAAGGTACCTACATATATCCACCCACCTACATCATCGACTCTACAGTCTTGATATTCCAACTCACCTCGCGCATCGCGCACAACATCGTTGTTACCCTCTAAAAACAACATCTCCATCGATCGCGTACCTGCGCAACCCTACTTCGATGGCCGACTTTGCTCCCCCGGTCGGTCCCCCTCCTCCTAAGGCCCCCGAGGTCCCTGCCGGATGGGCCGTGCGATGGAACGACCAGTATAAGGAATGGTAAGAACATCCCTCTACTCGCAGTCGCGCACGTATCTTGTCGCTAACACGCGCGCTTTAGGTTCTACGTCAACATCTACACAAAACAGTCGCAATGGGATAAGCCCACATCTCCCGTCTTCCCCGCCGATGACGGTGCGCCCGGTGGCCCTCCGCCCGGCTATCAACAAGGCAATGCGCCTGTGCCTACGGATACCAAGAAGAACCCCTACGAGGATCATCTTGATCACTCAGCTATGGGCGGCCCTTCCCATGATGAAGACGCCAGGCTAGCTGCTAAGCTTCAGGCCGAGGAAGATGCCCGCGCTCGTGGTGGCCCTGGCGGACCCGACATTCCTGCAGGATATGGCGCCTCAAGTAGTCCATATCCTCAGAGCAACAGCCCTTATCCGCAAAACAACAGCTCTTACTCTCAACAACAAGGCGGAGGTTCTTATCCCGCAGAACTGCCCCCTAGAGACAGGGGTGCTAAGAGTGGTGGCTTCTTAGGCAAGCTGCTCGGCAAGGGCAAGCAGATGGCCGCCAGCCATCAAGGCGGCGGCGGCGCTCATGGTGGTTACGGCGGCTCCCAGGGTGGGTATGGCGGTGGTTATTCACAGCAACAGCAGTATTATGGCCAGCAGCCTCAGGGCTATCCCGGACAAGGCCCGCCCATGGGCTACGGTGCTCAACCTCATTATGGTGGAGGTTACGGCGCGCCAGGTGGCTATGGTGGCTACGGTGGTGGCCAAGGTTATGGCGGCGGCGGCGGCGGCGGCGGCTTTGGTGGTGGTGGTCGTAAACCGGGAGGTGGCGGTATGGGCATGATGGGAGGTGCTGCCCTTGGTGCTGGTGCTGGTCTGCTCGGTGGTGCCATGATTGCGAATGCTATGGACGACGATGAGCAAGAAGCCTACCAGGATGGTTACCGTAAGTTTCCAGATCAAGCTCTTGTGATTACGGCAGTCTGCTAACCATTTATACAGAGGACGGTGCTGATGGCGGTGACGATGGCGGTGACTTTGGTGACTAAACTACACCAGTCACGTTCTCATGCATGCTTGCTTGAAAGGGCCGTTGATGTGTTATTCAGATTGAACGGGCTTTGGCTATGCTTTATGAATTTCGAACGGAAAGGAATTGGGTACTGGATGAGCGCATCACGAAACCGGGCTATGCGTCGTTACGTCTTAACTAGAACTTTACAAAGGCTTTCATCCCTGAAAGAACTGACACGAGGAAAATGTCACCGGAATAATGATATGACCATTGTGAAAGATATACAACGCCATTTATCTCATAATCTTGCTTCTCTACTGCCCATGAATGTCTCCAACAGCTGTGTATACACCGATTTTGCTACCATTATATACCCTTTCAAGCTGCGCAAGCTTTACCGTCTCACGCCCTGGTTCTTGGCGCTACCACCGTTGCCGGCATTGTTAGCTCCATTGCCACTGTCCTTGGGCTTGGAGCCAGCGAGGTACGCAGCCATATCAAAGTTGGTGAGCGGGTTATCTCCAGAAGACTGGCCGCTCATAGCAGCGCTCAAGGGGCTGCTCTTTTGCTGAGCCTCGAACTCGGCGCGCAACTCGGGGTCCACTGTGATCTTTGTTAGTACGAATTGATGGTGGGAGCGTGGGAGGAAACATACTTTGGTCCATGAGTTTGGGCATGCCGACCATCAGAACCAAACTGACAAGAGCCATGAGGATCATGGGGTTCTTGAGGATGGCAAAGACGGAGACTATCGTCGAGTTAGTATCGCCTCGTATATAACGGATATTCCTTTCGGGGGTAGAAACTCACACTGCGGCCTCTCCATAAAGTAGTTCTTGCCCCCAAGAGCCCGAAGCTCAAATCCTCTTCCCTTGCTCCCCTCCTTAACTTGAACGACCTCTCCCTTGTTCGCCCAGTCATTTCCACGGTACGTCTCCCACGCATGAACAATTCCCTCGTCACCGCCCTCAGCGAGCTGAACATCAATGCGCAGCGGATGGAACGCGTCGGTCGGACAGTGCACATCTGCGAGATACGACCCAGGCGTAACATTATGAAAAACGAATGTATTCGCCGCAGATAGCGGGGCAGAGACGTGCACGCCCGCCGAGGAGAGTGTAGCGTGCGTCGATGCCGGAAGGGCGAAGGGGTTCGGCTTTGCGGGGAGGTAGAGCGTTAAAGAGTCGGAGGCGAGGGCGCTGGGGAGAGCGAGGAGCGCGGCGAAGAGAGCGCCGGTGTCGAAAGGTGTAAGGCGCATCTTGAATGGTTGCGTGAGGAGCTGGTGGTGAAGTTGATGGGCGATGGTGATGATTGAGGTTGGATATTGAGAAGATGTGACGTTTGTGGTGTTGAGGATGAGAGACCAAGTGGGCCAATCAAAGGAGCTTAAGGCTCGGGTGTGGCTTGGAGCTTGGTCAGCCTCAATTGGAACCACAAGCGACTGATATCATGACATGAGAACAATAAAGACACAGTCAAATTAACCGTTGAGCGTCTTGAACCTTTTGTATCTTTCCTTTATGTGATTTATTTTGAGTTTTTCTGCTGAAGGCAATCATCAATGGCAAGTGGTTTATCTTGTTGCCTTCGTTTTCGCAACACGTCTCGTTCTATCAACCCAAGCCAAGAACCAACTGTGTAGAAGCGATTGGCAAACACAAGATCACATAAAAAAGACAAGTATCAAAGTGGCATGTAAAAGAGTGGCATAGACGCTCATCTAAATTACGCTCTAAAAACTATTTATTTGGGTATCGAGTTCATCAAAGACGCATGAGTCCACTCCTTCGTTTCCCGTGATATGAATCAGACATTTCAGTTCATCCGGCGTCACAGATCGTATAACAATCACTTTTTGGTTTCATCAGCAGCATTATTCCCAACTCATTCCTCCGCTTTAGGCCGCGGCAGTGCCGTTGGTCGTGGTGCTCTTTTCCTTGAGCTCCTTGACCTCGGCCTCGAGAGCCTTAACCTTCTCAAGGGCCTCCTTCTTGTCACCATTGGCAGTCTTGACCTTGTCAAGAGCGTTGGTGAAAGCAGACTGTGCTGACTTGGTCTTCTCCTCGGCGTCGGTCTTCTCCTTTTGCAGAGACTCGGCCTTGGCGACGGCATCAGCCTTCTCCTTCTCAAGGGCCTCAACCTTCTTGTTGGCCTCGGCAGCGGCATTCTTCTCGTCCTCGGCCTTGGCCAACTTCTCCTTGAGCTCCTTAAGCTCGTCCTCAAGAGACTTGTTCTTCTCGAGGGCCGACTTCTTTTCAGCGTCGGCAGCGGCCTCAGCCTCCTCAAGCTTCTTCTTCAGGTCAGCCTCAGTAGACTGAGAAGTCTTGTTCTCCTCATCAGCCTTTTCAAGCTTGGCCTTGGCATCATCCAGCTGCTTCTGGAGCTCAGACTTGGCGTCCTTAGCCTTAGCCTCAGCTTCTTCGACCTTGGTCTTCAACTGGGCCTCAGCATCTTGAGCCTTCTTTGCGTCAGCCTCAAGAGTAGCAACCTTAGCTTCAGCCTCCTCGGCCTTGGTCTTCAATGAGGCCTCGGCGTCCTGAGACTTCTTGAGGTCCTCCTCGAAGCTCTTGACCTTAGCCTCAGCCTCCTCAGCCTTTGTCTTCAGCTCAGACTCAGACTCCTTGGCCTTGCTGGCCTCGGACTCGAGGTTCTTGACCTTGTCCTCGGCCTCCTTGAGCTTGGTGGTCAGACCAGACTCAGACTCCTGGGAGTTCTTGGCACTGGACTCAAGATCAGCGATCTTGGTCTCAAGGTCCTTCTTCTCCTGTATATGCGTTAGTCTTTGCACGTGTATGGAGTTGTGTCAGGGATGCTTACCGTCTGCGAAGCCTTCAGGTCCTCCTCAGCCTTGGTTGCCTTGGTTGAAGCCTCCTCGAATTGCTTCTCGAGCTCGGTAAGCTTAGTCGACTTCTCAGTGAGCTGCTTCTCGATAGACTCGCGCTCCTCGGCAGCCGCCTTGAGCTTGGCCTCAGTCTCCTCCTGCTGCTTCTGGGAAGTCTCGTGGTTGCCGGTGACGGTCTTGAGCTTCTCAGCTTGCTCGTCACGCTCCTTCTTGAGGGCCTCGTGCTCGTCGGTAGTAGACTTGAGCTTGGCCTCAAGATCGGCGGCTTCCTGCTTGACCTTTTCCAAATCAGCGGATGAGTCACCCTGGGCCTTGGTCAAGGCAGCGGCGTGCTCCTCGTTGAGCTTCTTTTGGGCCTCCTCGGCATCGGTTTGAGCCTTGGTAACATCGGCGCGAAGCTTCTCGAGCTCAGATCCGTGGCCGGTCTCAGCAGTCTTTTGCTTCTCCTCAGCAGCAGCAAGATCGTTCTTAGCAGCCTCGAGGTCCTTGACCAGACTGTCGTGGGTGGCCTGAAGAGAGCCATGCTTCTCCTTCCACTCGGCGGCATCCTTCTGTGCTGACACCAGACCGGAGGAGGAGTCCTTCTTAAGCTCCTCGTTGGTCTTCTCAAGGGCAGCGAACTTCTCCTTGAGCTCAGACAGCTCCTTCTCTAGCGTCTGGTTCGTTTGCTCGAGAGTGGCGTACTTGGTCTGTAGGTCGCCAAGTTCAGCCAGCTGCTTCTTGAGCTCGGAAAGCTCGCTCTCAGAGTCGGTCTTAAGCTTGTCGTGTGATTGCTGGAGTGTGGTGTGCTTCTCCTCAGCTTCGGCGAGATCCTTCTTGGCAGTTGCGATTTGAGAGTCGGACTGCTCCTTGAGGTTGCCGAGTGTCTGTTGCAGGGCGGCGTGCTTCTCCTCTGATCCGGCCAATGCCTTCTTCTGCTCGTCGAGAGCAGTGACAGCGGCGGCCAAGTCGCTCTCGAGCTTGTCGTGAGCGGATTGTAGGGTGGAGAACTTGTCCTCGGAACCGGTCAGGGCATGCTTGCCTTGCTCAGCAGCGCTGGATGCGGAAGCAAGCTCCTCCTCGAGTGTGCTGTGGGCCTTGGTAAGAGTCTGGTGCTTCTCCTCAGCTTCGCTGATCTGGGTCTTGAGGGTGGCAATCTCATTGTTGAGAGCCTCCTCGAGGGCCTGGCGGGCCTCCTTGGCCTCAGCCAGCTCAGCCTTGAGGCCAGCCAGCTCATCGGCGATGGATTGCCTCTCCTGCTCCAGACCCTTGAGCTTCTCCTCGGTGACAGTCAGAGATCCCTTTGCATCCTCGAGCTCCTTGGCGTTCTTTGCTGCGGAGTCCTTGGTTGAGTCACCGCCCCTCTTCAACTCATCCTGCAAGATGGCGATACGGGCGTGGGTCTCGTCGAGAGCGAGGGACGACTGGGCCTCGAGCTCTTGGATCTTTTTCCTCAAGTCCTCAGCATCTTGGGAAACTGTTGTACACTCCTTCTCTTTCTTGGACAGGTCTTCTTCGAGAACGGAGATGGTATCTTCTCTATCGGCAAGTTGCTTCTCGAGAGCTTGTCGCGCTGCGACGGAGTCTACACCGCTACTACTAGAGAATGCAGAGACAACGCCGCCCATATCGAATCAGTAGTGGGGTATATGGGGTCTGTGGGAGGGGTAGGAATATGTTGAAGAGAGGAGAGGGCGAGCGAGAGAGGAAAAAAGGAAAATGACAATAGTTTTGAGAATCTCAAGACTTGAAAGAAAAAAGGCAAGAGGTTGGTTCGGGTTGCAGATGCTGTTGTTCAAGTATGGATGTTGCATGTGCAGTAGCGGCAGCGGCTACAAAAAAAAAATCGTATCAGGTCCCCAGGCCAGGCTCTGATAAAATTCTCAGGCGGTCACCTCGGTGATAAAATGAATGGCTGGGCCGTGCTCTAGGTACCTCAGAGTGCCAAGCGACATTGACCGCAGTTTAGCATGGGATCTTTCGGGTCTGAATTGTAGCTATTGTCCAATATTCATTCAGCTTTTTGTCGTCTGTGGGGTTCTCTATGAACGACATGTCACCCTAGCAAAGAGACCCTGTACAAGTTTTCAACGACATGTGGTGGTGGTGGCCATGATGTGGCATACTTTACCGCCTATCATTTTTATAAGAAATGTCGCATTGTTACGTTGGCAATCGAACAAGATAGAGCCTAAAAGAACAATAAAAACAAACAGCTACGTATATCGAAGCCCAATATTCACTCCCAATGCCTTCCTTCCTCCCATCCCATCCCGTCCCATTCCTCACAAAGACCCAACCCCCCATGGCACGGCATGGCATGGTCCCGCCAAAATAGTCACATCTGATAATTGCGCTATATCACCCGACTCATGGGTCCTGGCCTCTCTTATGCATCACATTGTTCAATCTTGGAGATTTCGTCATAAGCACTTGCATTGCTGGACCCTGCTCGTTACTTTTTCACATGCTGTTGCGTTGCGTTGCTTTGCTGATATTGCAGCGTAGAGTCACATATACCAACATCCATGACTGAAACAAAGATCAACACCAGGTTTCAACGGGTTTGATGAAACATAACCTCCAAAGTCTTATGCATATGCATATATATAACATGTCTCATGCTGGCTCTTTCAGCCTTTCAACTCACTTTTCGCCTTTTCGCCATTCCCAACCTTCCAGCTGTTGATCCCTCGGCCTGACCGTCAAATAACCCCGGTTTATGCAAATCAAGCTGGGGCCCCCCTTTTGCTTTTTACTCCGCCCAAGACTCCATGCGCTATCATTCATGGACTCGTCATTACAGGTTCCAAATCAATCATAGTATAATCAAACATTATCGGCGTGAGAGAGGGGTGAGCTGTGTGGGCGTCACGATATAGTGGGAGTCTCTAAAAGCCCGCCAGTGGTGTTGATGTGAACAACAACATCCGACATCGTGATTGAGGGTTGTTCCCGTTCTCAGGGAATACAATACCCAACAGGTATCCTCTACTTCTAGAGGATTGGCAACCTCCATTTCTAGAGCTGCCCCTGTGGCCGGCTGATGGTTTGTGTTATTCAACATGCGTCAGATATAACATCAAGAACCCGTGGCTCCTCATCTAAAGGTAGCTCGAAACGGGCCCTCGACCTTGATGTCCTTAATTCCTTCAGGCATCAGTCGCAACCATTCGTTCCAACTTTCGAGGTCGACGTTGTCATCATCGAGTCGAATTGATAGGTGCAGCTGCGGGCTGTTCTCATACGACGAGAAACTGCTTCGCATAGGGCTGTTCTGGTACACAGGTGAGAGAAAGATGGATGGGAGTCTCGAGTTGCCCGACATCATCATATGCAATGGCGAGGGGAAGCTGGTGACCACCTCTTTCTCTGGGTACTTGTCCTGCACCATCTTGGCGTAATCAGAAAACAGATTCGCATGCAGCTCGGCAGCCGACAGAGGACTCAGTCGTGCTGCTCTTACTCGCAGTTGTTCGGCTAGGGCGCGCGTGAATGCACAACGATCAAGATCATAGAAATGCTCTTCTGATACTGAAGCTGCGAGAAGCTCCAAAACACCCTGCTGACGAACCATCCTGGATGATGGGTAGTATGCCGCATCCATGATAATCAGAGTATCGGCACAAGCTTCCTCCAAAGTCTGTTGGATGCCACCCCATCGAATTGTCGAAGCTCGTTCGGGATCTCGAGAGCTAAAAGGAGTCAGTAAAGTATCGATGTGGGAATGGGGGAGAGGGGGGGAGTTTATACCTTGCCAAAACCATCTCACGGTTGCCATCGAGGTACGTGTGTCCTGCATAATAGACTATCTTCAAAACATCACGTTCATCGCGGTCCTCAACAAACTCGTTCAGCTGCCTTGAGAGCCACCTCCATGAACTTTTGCAGCCATCAGACGACGATGGGATGGCTTGAACCTGAAAGCCATAACGATAATATTTATCAAAAACTTCAGCAAGCTCACGAACAGCAGATTGAATCGTAGGAATATCCTCATCGTCTTGCCAGAACAGAAACAGGACCTGCACTGAGCTATATCGATCCCGACTCGGTGTGGAAAGCATACGCCCTACGTTTGTCTGGAGATCGTTCTTGAAACTCTCTATGCCAGGCAACGATAACGACTTTTCGAGGCGGGGGCCTGACGGCAAAGGGGTGCGAATTCGAGCATCGCTCAGCGGAGGTCGGCCGGGCTGACTGGAGCCAGGAGTATTGGAATCGATATCCATCTCCTGTACATCGTGTGCGAACAAGGACTGGACATTGGTGATGGCGGGGGCAGGGCTCAACGGTCGGCCAGCGGCGGCGAGAGAAGGTGCAATGTCCTGTATAGTCGGGCTATGCGAGCGATGGAACTTGGTCACGACATCCTCCCAGGTCATATTGTGGTGACTGGGGTGGCACTAAAACAAGAAAGCAAAGTGTTGGCACGTAAGTCTATATATAACAAGGTGCATGGTATGCAATATTGGAGCAGAGGGGGGCAGAGGGGCATGACTTACAGCAACTCTCCGTCTCCTGCAGTCGATACATGCGCCAAGCTTTCGGATGAGTGCAGCGCGCTCTCTGGACTGCTGGGAAAGGGGCCCGGTCCGTCTCCTGCTCGTGCGGCGGTTGTTAGAGACGTCGGAGCCATCCTTTACAGAGAAAATAGACTGGTGCAAGTTAGGAGAGGTGTCGGCACTGTACGATGTGTTATTGGTCTCTGTGGAGGCCAAGGTGGCGGTAGTGCCTTGAGTTGAGATGGAGGAGCATGTGTCCTTTCTCAAAGGCGGCGTAACGGGGTGAAGGTGGTGGTGAGGGTGGTGGTGCTGCTGCTGATGTTGCTCGAAGGTGTAATGTGCCGGCGAATTGGGCGACGGCTGGCGGAGCGGGGGGAGCTCATCTGGATTTTGGGTAAGAGAGTGGGCGGACACAGATGCGATAGCTGTTGCAGCGGCAAGAACAGCAGGCAGCGAAGCCGACTGAGAAGAAGGCGAGGAGATTGGAGGTAGAACGGGCGTCGGGGCAGTTTCGGATACGGAGGTCGGTTGAGAGGGCGATGGAGATGGCGGAGGTTGTGGCTGCTGGTGTTGGTGTTGGCTAATGGACGCGGCAGTGGTAGCTGGAGAAGCCTCGGCCATGCTGTGAACGGCGGAATTCATGCTGACAGGTAGAGATCAAACGGGCGCTGAAGGTAATCAAACGCCCATTATCTCAAAGAATAGGAAGTTGGAGGGGAAAGAGGAAATGTTGAAGCAGGAGGGAAACGGCCTGCAAGTGTCAATATAACTTGCTAATGGGCGAATTGCTTAAAAGCAGTGCCGTGATAGGTTATGGCTGTTGGGTTTGTTGCGCGCAAGTATGTCAATTGTGTAGGCGCAAGCGCAACCATACGGCGCAGGCTGCAGACGGGTGCGTTGATGTGCGTGCGCGCAGGTGTGGGTTGAGATAGGTACAATGGTATTGACCCCACCACGAAGTGCGTCCAAGTCAAGCAAATAGAATTGCAGGCAAGACAAGAGATCACTGCAGCTTTGCAGGCGGGCACTGGACCGTCTCTGTTGTGCTGTATAAAGAAGATTCGAAGCAGAAGCTGTGTGCCGAGCAAAAGACAGCGTATGGCGAGCGGCAAGCTTTAGACGAGGGGCTTCTCAGCGGATAAGTTTTGAGTTGGTAAGGCAGAATAAAACACCCTGGGGCGAGCTAAGAAGGAATAGAGAGACACAGGACGGATGATCCTCAGGGACAGCGAGCAGTTCAATTGATTGCAGCGGAGTGCAGTGAAGGCCCAGCGCAAGTAAGGTTATGAAGGTATGGAGTGGTAATAGTAATAACCCAATGGTGGTTAAGCCGAGAAACAGCTTAACAACTGGAGATTGAATAACCTGCGCCGACGTTCGGGTGGATGCGCGACGCAAGATAGCTAGGTACCGCAGGTGGAGGATAGTTCAATTCCGAGCGGTAGTGGTGCGTAGTTTCGGTCTTCGGCTTATGACTGCGTGGTAATTGAAGCAGGCGTCTGGTCGGACCAAAGCAACTTGTAGGCGGAGATGCTAGTCGTATATACGAAAGAGCCGGGTTATAAAGTGCTGTTGGATAGATTATCGGAGCCCGGAGATGGTGCTGTGATATCGTCAAGGTGAGTGAGACACGCAACGGTGAGGCAATGAGAACAGTTCAAGGTCAGTTGGCCAAGGAGATAGGTTGCTAAAGAGAAATAGAAAGAGCAATGAAAAGAGAGCCCAAGTTCATGCCATGGAAAGAGACCGAGAGTGTCCCGTCGTCGCGAAGACCGACCTGAGATGAATGGAGTGGCGTGTGAAGACGAAGGAATCGGAGGGAGGGTGTGGAGGAGGAAAATAACAGTTGGATTTGAACCAATAAGGGTGCCAGTTTAGGGAGTCTCATAAGCGAAAGTGGGATGGGAAGGGGCGTGGGCGGGGAGCAAGCTGGAGCCCTGGCTCTTGAAGTCACGGCGGAGAGGAGCGCTGGTGGTGACAATGCCCGCCAGAGAGGAAGTGGATTTCCCCGGGAAGCAGGAGATCAATTGATGTAGCTTTTTGCGGCAATTGCATATAAGAGGTACTTTGAGGACGAGAACAAGGGACCGGCCCGGGAATCATATCAACCTTCATTGGGGGACCTGAGATGGGTAAAATGAAACGAGTCACGATGATTATGGTTTGGGTTACTACATTAGTAAATTCTCTGGTCACTGGGTTCTTGAGGTGGGCTCAAGGTCAGTCGAGGTCAACAACAGCCGGGCTGGTGATGCCGAACCTGGACAAACAAAGCCGGGTTGATGAGGTGTAGGTACTCAGTATGAGCACGAGATTTAGTGAGACCGTTGAGAGTCGCTCGAGCATGGAGCTTAGACAAGTAGCATGTCTCGATCAAGATCCTAGAAATACCAAGATAATTTCCAAAGGCCAATGATGAACAAGTCCTTGATGGAATGAGATTTATGGCAGAAGACAAGGTGACGATTTAGGCTAGACCCGGCTGTGAATCCCGGCCGAGATACTGAACGGCAGGTGCATCTTGGTCTCAATTCCTACCAAAAGTCGCAGCACCTTCCATTCACATTATTACAATTCGGGATTGAACCTCGAGTCTCGACCCAAGAGGAAGGATTTTTTGCAGTCCAGTAATTAATTGATTAATTCTGCATCCCACCAGTCTGGGTAAGGTACATATTTAGCGTTGGACATGCCCGGGCGCGGCTCTGGCGGCAAATCTTTGACCCTGGGAGCTGCCCTGCCCTTGCCTTGTCTGTCTGGTACCTTCCGTGCTAATCCTGTAACGTGACGACGCGAGTTTTTGGTGTTCCTGCCGCTCCAAACATCAATAGGAGTTTCCTCGGGATTGCTTTCTTTTTTCGAGGCAACCAGGCAATGATGTACGCTGAAGATTCTCTCCTCCCCACTTCAACCTTCAACACAAGCGACCGGGTTGACCCTCCGAAAAGATCCAGTTTCCTTGGATCTTATCCAAGTATGTCGATTTCAACCGCGCATCGATCATTGGTACGCGACATTCAAGGTCAAACAATCAGACGAGGCGATATCGGGGCACCTTGAAATCAAGGTCAGGATCTCGGTAGGGTTCAACTCAATTACCCGAGGATTGCGCCTTTGACCGAATGGGACCCTCTTTCAAGAATACAGTACCAGAGTCGGTGGTATTTCACCTGACGATACGATATGCTTACCATACACTCTATTCTACACACCTACGCTAAAGCACCCCGGAGCATCTCGATGGAGCAATCGCCCACACTTTAACTGAGGAAGAAGCTGGACTAGATGGTTCTAAACCAACATTAACGAACAAAGAGTCAATCAATTACGTTACTCTTATACCGAGTTGAAGCAGATCCCATCGACGGTCTAGGTTCTGCAGTGTGTACGCACGTACGTACGCGCTTGCCTGCCTCTCAACTACTTACCAAGTCGAGCTTAAGCCAGATACTCTACGTGCAACCAGCACCACGGGCTGATGGATGGCTAACCCCTGCTCGCCGCATGGCATGCCCATGGTGCCTTGCGAAGGGATCTGTGCAAGGACCCATCCAAAACATCCTACTTTAATGTTTGACCGGAGGTGCAAGACCGAGCACAGACGGTACGGCTCCGAGCCTCTCTCGACGTCACAAGCTTCGGTTCTCTCTATCACGTTGTCATTATCACCTTCTTACCGCAAGCGAAAGGCTGTCCTATCTGCTCCCTTTTCATCTCCCCAGCCTTCTGAAACATGCTGCAATCGACGGTTGAAGCTCCGAAACCGCTTTTACACTCATGGTTCCCGGTTTGCTGTTGTCACTTTGTCTCCCGCCCACCTTTGGTAACTCCATCTCCGCGAAAGGTGGCCGAGTCCCGTCACCGGCCGGTGACCTGCGGCCAGCCTCATCGGCAGCTGCAACCCCGATAGGCTAAGACCTGCTGGCTTGCATGAGTGTGGTTCTATCTTTATTTCGATGAAGAAGAATCTCTCTTGGCTTCTTCTGCCGTCATGATCGTTCGTCTTTCCCAGCCGTTTAATTTACACAAGCGCCATCTTTCACCAGACCAATGTACACGTTCTCGTTATTACTTACTAACTATGCCCTATTCACATCCTGTCCTGGACTTTTTTTCGATTACACGACTCTGATTGCTATACATGCAGTGCAAGCAGGTACTATAGGTAACAGTACTACTCGCAACATAAATGCATCACGAGCAGTTCCATCTTGATGGGACATAGCCAAGCTGGCATTGGCATGGGCAATCCAATACATCTATTTACGCTCTCTCTCAAGATGCAGTAATCGAGCTCATCAAGAATTATGGGTTGCCCTCGAGGCTTCTCTCAACAAAAGTTACATCGCTCCTGAGACAAAAGTTTGAGTGCCATCAAGATGCTTATCCACGGTTAAGCACTTACACCGAGACCAGCTCCACGCACCTACCACCACCCTACTGCGCGTTGGAGCTTAGCTTCCCCCAATTGTCTCCATACACTCCAGGACTGTGCCCCGTGCCCGCCTGTTCCATAGGCGCGCCTCCACGGTGGAGGAGATGGTCTCCAGCAGCCCAAGGAGAAAGAAAAACCACTCAGAATAGGACCACACAGGGTGTTGTCGTTCGCCGCCCGCCGAGCCCCGTCCGGGTTCGGTGAGAAGGACGTGTGCCCCGTAGCCACGAAGCCATTCGGCTCTGACCTCGGGAAGAAGCAGACAGCCCAAACTCAATTTGTCGAACAGGCACTACTGGAAGGTTGGTTTGATAGTCGTTGTTAGTGAAGGTTCGTTTTTTCTTTGCAGAGCCCCAGGCACATGGCTGGCCGCGCATCATCCGTCATCCCGTCCCTCCCAGTGGCTATTCTGACCCGAAGTAGCAACCACACGCCCTTTGTTCCTATAATGGAGCATGCATGACAGAGCGCCGAGCATCACGGCATGAATGATACAACAGATCATTATACAGGGGCGCTCAGTTTGCCAATTTAGCAAGATCAAACTAGAACGCATGCCGAAGAGCGGTGGTTCAATTCCGTCCGAAGACGATAATGATAAGAATTCGGCAACAAAAGGTGCTCGATCAGCTCACCTCACCCCAGGATTCAAGCAGAAGTCACCGGCAGCTAGGGGACCTATGCCAAGAGGTCCATCATTATCAGGGGTTCTTAATGGCCTGGTCAATGGAACAATTCTCCGCCCCCATGCTCGTGAGCCAAACAAGGGCCCATTATTTTCTTCTTTTCTTCTTGCTAAAGTAAGTCGGCCCCAGCGTCTTGGGGGCAGTTTGAGCAGATTCACCGAGGTTAAGTCGGATGCTACCAAGTACATCCATCCGCCTTATGTGTACGAACACATACCTACAATCATTCGGCTCGCCCTGCTATCACGCACTGAATGCAGTTATGGATGCGCAACACCAGGAGCTACAAGATGTCGGACCTCCACATGGTCGCACACATCGTAGGTGGCTGCCTGACACCAAGGAAGTGATGGTCTCATCTCATACCTCTTCGAGCATCGCAAGCCCATACATGAGGCCATTCTTGATGTACTTGATCCCTCCTGTGTCTCAGTGTCCCTGCAATGTACTGTACCTCTTTGGGGATGAGAAGTGTGTCATGGCACGCAGCAACACTCTTTTGCACACAACCAAATCTGTTCAGTCGGGTCTGCACCCCAGTCAAGCCAGGTCCCGGGTCTTCACCGAGATCCCTTCGTGAGACATCACCAGATCTGATCCACTCTTTGGCTCCTGTTATTGTCCTGTGCTCAACGACTTGCTTGATTCATCGACACCTTGTACCTCTACTACGGGTGGGCAACCGACCGGCATAACTCTCAGTCTAGTACGTACCTTGGAGTCTCCATTGTCGTCGGCCAATCGGTGTCTCAATCCCCACCGGCAATGTTGGACTTTCACCGACACAAGGCGCCTTCAGCCGACGGAGAATGGTGCCTGACCTGCTATCTCTTTTGGCTTCACCGGCTCACTGCCATTTTATTTAACAGAACCTAGGGAACTATGGCCTGTGAGTAATTCATCACCATGAGTCGAGGTCGTATAAGCATCATGCCACGTCTTGACTTATACTTCTCCTTCGAATTCAGCCAGTTTTAATGTCGGGCATTGATCCCGGACTTATCTCCGGCGTCCACTCCCGAATAGCAAGGAGCACTTGCCGGACTGGAGCTTGCACCCATGCCGGAGTGGATGAGGTTGTCGTCTTGTCGGGCTATTCTGGGCCGAGAGTGTCCCGGGACCGCTCCACGATAGTACGTACAATGGAGTGCCTTGATATGCCGCAGCAATACATCTTGATACGCCTCAACTATATTCCCCTTTTCCGGTTTGTCTTCAGCGTATACAAAGACCCTCAAGACATTGTAGTGTGTACTGGAAGCGGTCTTTTCCGCGAAGATCAAGCCCAACAGTGGCGCAATTATCGGCATCCTTATTCTTAACTACCGATTCCGTACGGAGGCAATGTGTAAGTCGATCGGCCAGCTCGCACGATACCGCTCATGTGATCGTCGGTGTTCTTGATCCACTCTCTTTGGTCCATTGCGTGTTCTTCAAGCTTTGACAACGGTGAAATATTCTAAAAGTGAATTGTAGACGTACACGTCCGCTGTGGAAGTCCCATGGCCTTGATCATGTCCAATTACTCCTTTGCCCGTGCCTAGCCAAGAGTCCATCCTAGTAAATATACAATATTGAATGCAAGCGGAATGGATACCTGCCTCTCCCGTAAAACTGAAAAACAAAGCACAGTCGAACCATTCAAACTACCATTTCTGATCCTTCGTCCAAGAAGAACTATGAAGCTCGCCCTTGTCATCCTTGGTGGTCCCAATCTCATCACGCTTATCATCAATCAACCTCCCCCACTCAAGCAGCAGTCTGAAGAGATACACTTCTCTATCCTTCTCACCCAGCGCTTGCTTTGCCCATTTAGCACTTTGCTGGGCGATCCACGCCGCATCCTTTGTCTGCCCTTTCATATCGGTATCACGACCATTAAGATGTGCCTTCTTTTGCGTGCCAGTAAAGTACGTCAAGGTCGTATGCAAGCCCTGGTAGCGCGTGTCGATGGGCACAAAGTGTAACCAGGGGATCAGTCTATCGCTGTACCATGTTCGGAAGAGTGTGGAGATGAGAGGCACACTGTTTGAGCGAATCGTGCGGAGAAGATCGGGAGAGGGTCCGTTGTCCTTATCCAGGAGGAGCACGTAACGGAACTCGAGGGAGTCTTGATCCTGAGCTTCTTCGATTACGGGGTAGGTCTTGCGGAGAAGCTCGCAGTTGAGGCCTACACAGCCTGTGTAATTATGCACGCCGATACTCATAGGCATAACGAGGTTTGCTTCTGTAATCGGCACTTTTTCGTGTAGATATTTGGCCTCTGTGTCAGTTGGAAGGACCATTGAGACCTTGTCGTTCGGGTTCTGATTGCCAAGCATATGAAGGAGTCGGAACTTGTGGTTTCCGCGCAGTGCCTGGTCCGAGATGGCCGCATTACCAATCTGACCTCGCCAGAACATGGCATCATACCGACGATTGAAGCCCCAACTTATATCGGCCTTGTCGTCGTCTGGCTGCGGAAGAGGTATCAAAATATCCTGGAATGGTTCCGACTTGGAGTGTCCAAATAGGGGAAGCAGATCCCTGATCGGTTCTGCATGAGGGCTTGAGAGGGACATGCCGTGAAGGTACTTGAGGTCGGGCTGGAAGCAGTACTGCAGAGATCTATCCCAATTCACCATGATCTGGGCCTTTGAGTGTCTTCGTACACAATCGGCGCAGAACTCGCCAATATTCCAGTGAGGGTTGGTTCGCGTACGTGAGCCAGGAGGGCATGCTTCAACCTGCATCTGGCGATAATCGGCTGGGGATATAGCGGATTGCCTTTCGGTTGAATGGTACTCTGGTAGCGCAGGCAAGGGCTTGGGTACAGGAGTCTCTGCAGGGTCCACGTCGTTACCACCATCAGCACGGTCATCTTCGATGGATCTCTTTGATATTAAGTTGACAATTGGCGTTAGGTCGGCTCTGCTCTGCTTGTTGACAGTCTCCCATGATGGGAGAATTCGTGGTGTAGTCTCGAGGTTGACTGGGAAGAGCATGTCGGGTAGAAACTTGGCAAACTTGTTGATGGTGACCACGAGGTTATCCAACACCTCTGCATTGTGTCCAGTAATCTCGGGGAGTCTCGAGGCGTTACCATCCTTGATTCCGATAGTGTGGACGCCTGGCATCTGAGATAAGAAGGAGGCCCGTTGCCGTAATTTCTCTGGCGAGATAGCTCTAAATGGAGCCAAATCTTTATCGATCTGATCAAATCGATCGATGATGATAGTATCCTTGGCAAGCTCATACCAGTCTGCAAAGGCCGGAGGGGGGTCCCGTCCGTCGTGACGATTTTTGTAAATTTTGTGAGCGACGGGAAGACTCTTACTCGTGCTCGCCTCTTGCAGCCACCGGTCTTGTCTGATATTAGCTCTGTAGATAAGGTCATCGACAGGATGACGAGGAAAGGACTGCGGGTCCGACTTGTTAATGAAGACGGTGGTGCCCACGACAAGACCAAAGAGAAGGGCTGCGAGGAAGAAGCGCGGCATGAATATGACGGTGCGTATGCCGTGAGAGTATGTGTAGACGATCATTCCAAAGACGATGAACCAGAGCGGCGTGATTTCTGGTAGTCGTGCGGGGTGTAGATAGTTTCCGTACTGGTAGATGTTCTGGCAGGCCTTTACTGTTCCCACAAGAAAGGTGATGATACTGGCTGGCGTGGGCGGTGATGTCTCACATACCCAGAATGTAGCCGATATCATGAGTGCCGCAAAAGCAACACTGTCAACGATAATGTCAAAGCCATACAGGAAGCCAAAGCCAGAGTGTAGCCCAGATGATCCTCTGAAGAGTCTATTTCCAACCCACACGAGGCCCATTGACAACGATGATAGAATGAGAACGGTTCCCAAAGTTCTCAGGCGTAGCTTGGCCGTTCGCGACCAGGCCAGCAAGCGCCAGAGGAGAATCACGATGATGGCATCGAGCATGAGCCCTACACACTGCAGAGCGAGAGTCGTCCGCTTACTCTCTATGAGCTCGAAGCAGTAGTACGTCGAGCGCGTCATCTGGCTAGTAGTGTAGTAGGTGCCATAAGAGAACACCATGATACTGGATATTGCCAGGGTAAGCATAACTCTGGGGCCGCTGAACCAGTCGACGATGTCATCGAAGCACGAGCGCCACGGATCATCAGGGTCATCTGCAGGTGGGAATCCCCATTTCCGTCGAGCGGTGAAAATTTCGTATGCGAAGAGAAGAACGCAGAGAAACGACTGCTCTGTTGTCAGCTTTCAGGGGGCGTCTATGTTGGGCCAAAGGACAGACTCACCTCAAGACCAGGAGTCGCGCATTGCTGCTGATAGTTCACACGATGGAATATCTCGAGCCTTAAAACAATGAATAGTACAAGAAGTGGAAGGGTCAGTCTTCGCGGCCGTCCTGGTAGATGGGTATTCTGATTCTGGCCTTTGAGCGCAGCATCGTGATCGCCATCGAGCAAAGAGCCTTGACGACGATGCGCTGTGAAGCGTCCGTCTGCGCCGGGAAACCACTTGGTGAGGCAGCTTACTGCATAGCAAACTGCTCCAGAGAGAAGAAATACAAGAAATGATGATAGTCGTGGGCTCTCTAAGTTTATCTCATGTTAGTTCTGGTTGCATACCTGACCGTTGAGTGAGTTGAGACTAACCAGTTAGAGAATGACGTTCGAGGGTTTGAGAGATGTAAAAGAATGAAGAGGCGGCACTATTTCATAATGTTAGTTCAAAAGGTCTTATGAAGACTTGATTAGAAGAGGAGAGGGATATACCATAGTGCAAATAGCTGAACCACCGAATTTCCAGCCATGATGATGATAGTGGCTCTCAAGGCCAGGATAGACTGAAACAACAGATATAAAAGCTCAAACACGCCTCCAAATTACTCATGTCGTCGCAATCATGTGAGTACTTCTCAAATAAAGCATACAAAGAAGCTTCACGTCTCAATAATCATCAATGCCCGACTCATGTCGTCGTTGTCGCTCAAGTCATGATAAAGAAAAGCTAAGCTGAGCGAACACCCTGGTCAATTTTTGGTTGATTATCAGGGGATGCTGACGACTCTTTCCCCCCTGAAAATTACATTACCTAAGCTGACGTCTATTCGCCAACTGTTCTATTTACAGCGCCTTAAGCAAAACGGCCCACTAACGTCTTAGGGGTCCCCTCGATATCATCACAATCATAGGTCAAGCCTGTGATGTAACCGCTTGAAAGCCTCACTCCTCCTCTCACTCATGGCCGGCCTCAACGACGTGCCCTTCATCAAGGGCATCGCCGTGCCTTCCGTCTGCGTCCTCATCACCTTCCTCGGCTACTTCTCCCAGTTCCTCTTCAACTACTCGACCACCCTCGAACCTGGCCCTCCATCGCGCCGCGAAACCATCATATTCAACAGTTTACTCTTCATCCTCTGGGTAACATACTACCGCGCCGTCACCACCGATCCGGGCCGCTATATCTTCAAGGACCGTGTCATCGAGTACGATGGCCAGCGCTGGTGCAACAAGTGTGCGGCTCCCAAGCCCCCAAGATCGCACCATTGTCGACATTGCGCGAGATGCGTGCCCAAGATGGACCACCACTGTCCCTGGACGAGGAACTGTGTGTCTATGACCACGTTTCCGCATTTTATGCGCTTCTTAATCTACACGAACATATCGCTCTGGATGCTTGGGTACTTCTTGTTCCAGCGCTTCTCCAAAATCTGGGAGAACCGGCGTCTGCCCGCCTATCTGGGCCCTAGTCTCTCTGGCCTGGTCGGACTGTCTCTCATTTCTATCATCAACTTCCTTACCACTGTCGCGCTAGGTATCATGCTCATCAACACACTTAAGGCTTGGGTGTTCAATCAGACCATGATTGAGGGATGGGAGCAGGAACGCCACGAGGCTCTGATGGATAAAGGCCCCAAGGACTGGTGGGATGTGATAGGGCCTGACGGCGAAAAGGTCCGGTTCGAAAGACTCGAGTTTCCCTACGATATCGGCTTCTTCGGTAACATGGCACAAGCAATGGGCTCGCGTAACCCGCTCTGGTGGTTCTGGCCCCTGTCCGGAAACCCCAAGATCGCCAAGGACGGCGGCAGCGCGGGCTGGACCTGGGAAGAGAACGGCTTCAACCGTGTAGAGGGTCTCTGGCCGCCTCTGGACCCAGATAAGATCCGCCGGGCCGCACGGGGCTGGCCTTCCGCGAACCGCGATTACGCCGAGGAGCTGCGCCAGGCGAATCTGAGTTCTGGTGAGTTCAAGGCCGAGTTCCTCAAGCGACAGGCCGACGACGAGAAGCGCAAAAGAAACCTGATGGCGGAGCTAGAAGAGGTTGATGACTTTGATATGTATGATGATGAAGAGTATGACCGTGACTTTGACCAAAACATGGAATGGACGAATTCAGACGGCGATCGACTACGAGATTATGGTGTTGACGAGGAAGAGTCAGAAGCTGAACTGGTAGACGACGATGTCCCACTCGCAGAGTTGATGCGAAGAAGAAAAGCGGTACAAAGAGACGATTTAGACGAATGAGATGAGATCTAGAACATACAATATAATAAGTTTCAAATCAAAAATTTAACCTTTCTAATAATCTGTAATCTTCTTGCTATGAATATGAATGTCCCCGTCCTGCAGTCTCATTCAGAACGTCCGTCCCTCCTGCACACGCTTGCCCAAAAGCATCAAGAAAGAAAACCAAATGAGGCCGTGATTCTTGCGGCTTCTAGCAATAACAAACAACTCGGTTGCCCAGCTCAGTCTTGTTTGTATACAACAGAAACAGCACTCCCCGCCATCTCCTCTCCTCATCTTTCACGCTTGTGTATCATGCATGTGCAAAAGTGTACCCATCGAGATTATCCTCTCATCATGTTTTTTTGACTCCTTTAGTAACATCGTGAAGCATGGACTCGTGTCGACTACCAGTCATCGTCATCCTCCTTCTCCTTTTGCATGGCATTCTTCCTGGCCAGCAGAGCGTCCGCCAGACTGCCCGCCAAGCTGGGGGTAGGTGTGCTGCTGCGGCTGTCCGCACCGTTGGGCGTGTTCAGACTCATGCCAGAATCACGCTGCTGTAGCTCAGCAGGTTTACGATTAGCCGCAGGACGCTTGGCGGGAGGCGCGGGAGGTGTTGGCTTAGATCGCGGAGGCGCGGGAGGAGCACGAGGAGCTGGTGGAGCTTGTTCCTCGACATATGCTGCAGGAACCCAAGCCTGCTGTTCAGTATGTGGGTTCTTGGCTAACCACCAACCTGAAGAACGCGTTAGTGACCGTCAAGTACCTAATGACAGATACAAACTTACCATTGGACTCCTTCTGCACAATCTCGACTATCTGGTTCGCGGTGATAGTGAGCTCGTTCTCTCGCTGACCAGCAAAGTCGTACAAAACCTTGGCCATCACCTTGGGCGGGCTTGGCGGTGGTGCTGCGGCAGCAGGAGGAGGAGGAGGCGGCGGAGGCACACGTCCAGCACCGCTGTGGTTTCGAGTATGGCTTGGAAGAGGGTTGTGTGCGGCAGGAGTTGGCGCAGCAGCGGCTGCGACAGGGCGAGGAGCGATACGGGGAGTGTTTTGGATAGCAGCAGCCGGGGCCGGAGCTGCGGCGGCTGCGGAGACAATAGCCGGCGGTTGAGGAACGGCTCGTGCTCCCGGGCGAGGCTTGGCAGTTCGGTTACCCTGAATGCGAGATGGTCGGCCGCCAGGACCTCCCGGCTTGATCAGCTTGCCTCGGGTGATGGGACGAGGAGGCACAGGCTTGCCCTTAGGCGTAGGCTTGGATACCGAGTTTGGTGGCTCGCCAGGTTGGGTGTGAACCGCACCGCTCTTGTAATAGTCAGCTGGAACCTGAGAATCCTTCATGACCTTGACCTGCTGCAGCTTGCCGGGCTTCTTGGCGTACTCGATCGTCTCGGCAATCTTGAGGTTGAAGCCTCCGGGCATCACACGCTGCATCTGAGTAAACATTTCCGTCTTGAGCAGGCAGTTCATCAAAGGATCAGGCTCCTGTGGTGAACCGATGCCCAGCGAGAACCAGTCGTCACGGGCTGAAGAGACACCAATGAACTTGATAGCTCCCAAGGGAACTGACTTCTCCACTGAGATTTGAGGTTGACCGTTGACAAGCATCTGAGCGATGACGTAAAACTTGCTGTTAGTAATGACAATGATACGAGGGCTTGCTTTACTGGAACGACCAAACTTGGCCTCCAAAATCTCGGCTCGGCTCGAAAAGACCGCCTTTTCGTTGGAACCGATGCTGGCAGCATTGCGGATTTGGGCTCCAGGACCGGTGCTTGCATTGACACCCAGGTAGTCACCGAGGAACCTTCGAGAACCCAGCAGACTCATACGACGTCTCTCCTTGCGTCCCCCAAGAACTCGGTGGCCCTGGTCACGAAGCTGGAGATACTCGGCCCCAGTTCGCTTCTTCCGCCAGATTCGCTGAATTCGCGTGGCGGACTCGGCTCGATAGGCGAGGTAGGCCCTCCACATACGCTGAATTCGTGTCGCCATGTTATGCCAGTATCTGTCTCTCATGTGCTCAAGAGCAAAGAGGGTCTCAGGGGCCTTGATGAAAGCCTTTGTGACACCCATTTGCCATTCTTCCTTAGGGATACTTGTGTCCTTAAGAATCTGCTTTACAGCAGCCTCGGTAGTTCCCTCCCAAGTGAACTCACCAGCATAGGAGGTGGCGGGAGACAGGAGGAAGAATCGGTCGACGAACTTATCGAAATCTTGACGGTATGCAAAACCGGCTCGACGAATGCGAACGTTTTCTTGGAGACCGAGGTACTTGATTTGATGGAGGACATTAGGGCTGTTGTATTCAGTGGGCGACTTGTTCTCGTTGGGCTTGATAGTACGGATGTATGAAGGCTGGCACTTCATCAGGGTATCAACCAGGGCATTCGCAGACGTTCGGATACGATCACCTGCCGAGGGAGGTTGCTTTCGGTTATCTTGGTCGACAGGGCGAGGGAACAGGGTGTGAACGAATTGGTTTCCACTGTGCTGGAATAGGCTCAACAGACCCTTGAGAAGCTGATCCTTGTTCTTATCCGTAATACCGTCAACAGTATAGGTGACATCACCAGCATAGTGCTTGATGATGAAGTTTCCTTGTCGGGGAGTAAGGTGAGCGTGTGACATGCCGTTGATGCTCTGCATGAATGTGCGATCGCAAGCAGCGGGATCAGCATGGGCAGTCTTGGTGGCGTCCTTCAAGGCGGAAAAGATACCAACTGGTCGAATCTGTTCAATAAGATCACACACAACCTTGTTGTCGAAATATTTGATAGGCGTCCATTGAATCTGTTCCCTTGCGTATTCCTCCTGCTCGGCCTTCAGGGTAAGCTGAATGAAGATCTGCTGCAGCTTCTCGTTGACGTAGTTGATGCAAAGCTGTTCGAAACTGTTCTTCTCGAAAATCTCAAATCCATAAATATCTAGAATACCGATTGTGTTGGTGGTTGGTTGTTTGGCCTTGAGAGACTTGTTAATGCGCTCAACGATCCAGTCGAAAAGGTTGCTATAGATGGCCATGGCCAGGGCGTCTCGAGTAGCTTGTGCCTGGGCAGGGTTGGCTGGTGATTCGATAACCTCGCCATTTCGAGGGGTCAGGATTCGAATCGTGATGCCGCTGATAAGTTGTTCGGGAGTGACTTCCATAAGATAAGCGGCGAAATCGACCACAGATCTATCCTTGACCTCGGCGTAGCCACTTTGGTCCTCCTGGAACTGAATATTTCCTATCCATAGAATGGCCGCCAACATTCGGAAGATTTCGTCTTGCTCACCCTGAGAAAGACCAATAATCTTCATGGCATTAAGCGTATCCTCAAACTCGGCGAGATCGTCGATACCGTCCACATCGAGACATTTTGACCTGCTAGTGTAGACGTAGGTCTCCGGTTTTTGGATACCAAAAGTCTCTCGGTACTGTTGCGAGGCACCCTTTGTGAATTGGTAAAAGATGTGGAAGTTTCGCTCGTTTGTAATCTGGCCCACCACTCGCGACTTTTCCAGGAGGTAGTTTGTAATGTCGGCACCTGCGGGCTCACCCTGGGCGTTGAAGTAGATTTGTAGATACTTTCCGAATCGTGACGAGTTGTTGTTTCGTAGTGTCTTTGCGTTTCCGAACGACTCGAGCAGTGGGTTGGTTGCCAGCACCATGTCCTTGATCTGCTTAATATCTCCCGATTCTCCACCAGACACACTAGCAATGTACTGCATGATGCGCTTGGCTGCCTCGGTCTTGCCTGCACCGGATTCTCCTGAAATAATGACACATTGGTTGTCGCTGTATGCCTTCATGTTGTAGTATGCGGACTCGGCGATGGCGAATACGTGCGGGGGCATCTCGAGCCGGTTCTTGCCCATATAGCTCTCGAGGACCTGGTCGGTATAGATGCCCAAATCCCGGAAGGGGTTCACAGAGACCAGCACATGGCCAATGTAGGTGTAGATTTCGGCGCCTTCGAATCGCTTCTTCAAGTTTTCGTTGATGGCTTCGTTGGAGACTTTACTCAGCAGGGTCAGATCGGAAACACCAATCTCCTTCTTCTTAGTCGTCTCAAAGGTGGCCTTCTTTGGCTTCGCGCCTCCGGTTGCGCCGGCCGCCGCGGCACCAGCGGCCTTGTTCTTGGGACGTCTTGATATTCCCTGGGAAGTGAGAAGGCCATGTCAGCGAAGACGGGCACCGATATGGAGTTTTGAAACTTACCATGCTGTGCGACTGATGCGAGAGGGGAGGAGGGGGGGGAGGAAAGATAACTAGCGATTTGACGTTTAATCAGACGGGCATGAGAATATTTGACCCGTATAGAGAAAATAAATTGAGAGGTCTCCGAATGGAAGAGTCGGAGAAAGTAATGCGATGTTTTAGCCCAAAGGAAACTCTGGAAGCTTTGGTGTGGCTGGAATCGATGTTCTGTTCAGTGATGATCTGGTGCCTGACGGGAGGTGACGAAACGCCGACAATTTTCCGCCCAGCACAGCCCCCTGGATTACTGCCAGCCTTACGCAAGACGTGGCGGGAGCAACTGAAATGGTCTAGATATTATGAATACGCGCGGCATTAAAAGTCTGCTCTAGGCAACATTAATTTTCAAGATTAAAAACGAATTATCAATCAAGTGTATTGCACTATTCTCGAAGCCATATTCCAAAACGTGTATCTAAGTTTCTATCCATGTGGTAAAGAATGGCGCCTTGCTTTTGCTCACTCTAGCCTGTGTGTCGTCATTGTGCGTGCGGTGGTTGATCTATTCAGGGAATAAAAGTCGTCTCAACTCGCTGCCATTGTCTTGAAAATGTACCTAATAATAAACGAATCCACTCGGGCTCTAGCCATTACTGTAAAAGTGAGTGATTATCGATCTTCGTAGGAGCATGTCCTCACAGGGATGCTCAGGAACAAGACTGGGGTCGTTGTTTGACATAAAAATTGGTTAGCCACGCATTAACGGTCCGGTCAGCGTCAGCGCAAGGCAATGCTCGTAAAACCGAGATGAGAAGCTGTTGTTCTCAAAGATCAGCCCGCCCGAAATGACTGGGAGTTCGGATTGATTGCTTCTTAAGGTTTGCAGCCATGAACGAGAAGCTTTAGATTTACATACCGTTGAGCCAATCCTTGGGTTCAAGACATAGAGCTTGGACGGAAACATCTACCTACAACGCATAAGTAAGATCTGAGTTTGGAAACCGCCAAACTCATGCAATAACATTGCAACATATTATTAGATTGACCGCCATCAACTAGAGCGGCCCACCTCCAGGAACTGCAAGTGCTCTATCCTGCATTCCCCATCTTCGATTCAAGCGTCTTGGCCTGCATTTCGTCCCCGCCAAACAAGCTCCAACCCGATCTCTCACGTCCAAGAAGATGGTTTATCACTAACGGAAGATAATACATCCGTTCAGGCACAGTAGCTAACGTTCCTCTTTCCCTTAATAACGATTGATCGTCCAATCCCCTGTCCTCTGACGCAGCTCAGTCCCTCGGTTGCGGGGTAGCAACCACCAGGTGGGCATACTCGCCGAACAGGTGATGGGATAGACCAACCAGCCCAAGCTCAGCCAGACGAAACATCCAATGCGCATAAACATGGCCATGCGCTGCCGTATCAACGACCCATTCTGAGACCTTAGCTTGATTGTTGGAGTAGATAAACTAAACACCGCCGCATCCGTCTTCTAAGACCTGTTTACCTTTTTCTCCTCTCGAATATTGTCGCACTTACACCAAAACACTTCCACTTATACCCCAATAATCAACTACTTCATTCATCTATTTCACACTTAAACATCATCACAATGGCCGACACTACTGAACAGCAGCAGCCCCAGGTCATTGACGACTCTTCCATCTCTCCCATTCAGGAACGCAGAAACTCACTTGAGAACCAACTCAAGCACCGCCCCGAGCGCTCCGAGCTAGTCGAGAGTGAGCAGCCTCCCCCTTCGTTTCAAGTTTACACATTGCTTACAACCCGGCCCCCAAAACAGAAAACATCCTGCCAGCTTCTACCGCAGCGCCAGGCCTCCAAGCGCACCAGAAGGAAGTAAGTCTGCCCTGCCCAGGCCCGTGAAGCCACACTCGCTGACGTTCCCCCGCAGCTCGAGAAGCACATGCTCGAGGACAAGCTTAACGACAAGATTTCGCACCGCCCAGACCCTGAGTCACTCATCAAGAAGGATATTCTCCACGACGACCCACGCACCGTGGCGCAGGACGAAGCTGCGAAAAAGTACGACGAGGCCATCGAGGACGAGTATGCCAAGCGTGAGGGTGGCGCTTGAGCATGATGTCATGCGATGGGGTCATGAGCCTCGGTACTCATGATGCGGAATTGTCTTTTTTGGGACGAGTGAAATGAAATGATTTGACTGGACCGTGGATAGCTATGTTGATAACAGACAAAGGAATGGGTGCTATCAGGCTTAGCATTGGGCCATCTTGTAATTAACCTGACAATGGAAATCGAATTGGTACAGACCCTCATGCTTCCACTAACACTAGGACATGGAGCTTGGGGCGTGAGAATACAACCCTCAGCTGCACGCCAGTTGGGCAACGAAAATGATCCACGCAAAGTGGGATTTCGTCTCAACTTTGTAGTCCGTACCTCTTTACTTGAAATCACAGCGGGGAGAAATTCTTCAAGCTCGATACAAAGTGGAGGAGGAGTGCAGATTCGAAGCTCTAAAAGACCCCTGCGACGGGTTGGGCTGCAGGTACCGAGCGGGAGGGAACCCAAAGGCCCCATCCAGTAGCAGCGCCCAACCCGTCACACCATCAATCTATTTTGTCTTGGACCCTTTTTTTGAAAATTCCAAAAATCAAGGAAGAAGCAATAATTAAATTAGGAGAAGGGGGTGAAACAGTCCGGAACGTGTGTTGGAAATTTCTTCAAAGTCCTGATATTGGTTCGCCCTCATCGGACCAGTCCGACGGGTCTCCAAGTCTCATCCAGCCGTCTTGTCTTTGTTGCAAGAGGTTGAGACGGGAGATTTGGGAGTTCTAAAAGTCAATGCGCACCGCAAAGGGTTCGTCATTGAAGTAAATGTAGAGTACAGAAAGAAAACAAAAATAAACCAGTCTTGGCCCAACCCATCCAAATGCCTACCAATCGCGGTGGCTGTTATAATAAATCCATGTCCCCTGGTCGCCCATAATACATCACTGCTGCGCATAATCCTGTTCTATGGTCCCAAAACGCCAGTCCATGCTAGTTATATCCTATATCCGTTACACGTCGCTATCCAAAATTGATGAAACAAAGGAGATAAAAAGGGGGTTGTAGTCGAAAATTACTCAAGATCGCGTGTATGCGCCCGAGTAGCTTGGTGCAGGCGAGTACTTTTCGTACCCGACTTTGTTGTGGTTGATGACCAAGTTTCGGCCGGACTTGGCGACTTGTGTAATGTGCTTGTCTGCATCAAATGTTAGAGTGGGTCCGATATGGCGTTGAAGACGGGAGCCCGGAGACTCGACGGCAGGTAACTCACCAGCACCGTACTCGCGGTAGTCGCCAGGAGAAAGAGATCGAGGGGTTGTGCTGGTTGAAGAGCTGTACGAACCAGAAGAGTAGCTGTAGGAGCTGTTGATTGAAGGCTCCTTGGTGCTCTGGTGAACCTGGACAGTGTAGGGAGAGCTCATGGTTGCGGTTGTAAGAGAGTAGTAGTTGTTGTGTTGTGTTGTGAGAGTTGCGCTGTGAAGCTTTGCTGATGAAATTTGTCGTCGGAATAGACGAGAGTTTGCTGTAGGTTTAAGGCTTTGTATTGCAAGTGTTTGATGAGGGTGAAAAGGGGAATGGCATTAGCTACGAGGAAGGGGGTCTATATGTAGTTGAAGCATGGTGATGCGAAACGACAGTACGTACTGCCATCTGTAAGTGGATTTAACCCAAGACCTCTCTGCCTGGAGGCCCAGGGATTGCCAGGCGAAGCGCAAGGCATCTCACACGCTAGGTAGCCTTCGATATGGGGGGCTTTAGGAATTCCAACAAACTCAGGGGAGTGAGTCAAGGACAGACGAGACCAGACCAGACGAAGCAGAGCACACGCGTTGGGTCCCGGGCCCGGCACGGCAGGCGGGCCATCTAAAGCACGACGGGAGGGCTAGCGATGGGGTTCGGGGGTGCAAATGGGCAATACGGGGTGCAGCATAATGGGGCGTAGCCAAATCATTGGGTATCAAGTGTAATGGG
>JABEXW010000164.1:0-47131 GCA_013266185.1 Fusarium sarcochroum
GGGCTGGGCTGGGCTGTCTCAAGCGAGTTTGGGGGCCTGTGAGTTTCGGCCAATCATATATCGTTCGGCGTTGTGCCGAGTTTGACAGGGGCATCGGACGTTGGAGCGGCATTCGCTCACAGACGCGAACCTCGCCCGTGTTCCCGCTGTCACTCGCTGCATCATACCAACTTGGGGGATTGACTCAAATATTTCTCGATACGGCATTCCTTGGACGACGGCGCCAAGACAAAGTTTGACTGTACCTGGTTTGAGCCTCTCGCTCCCGGTAGTCAGTCCCTGGGCGCCACTGGCTCTGTACTGTAACTCAGCAAAGCCGACGGAGCTATTACGCATAGACACGGATATCCGTACGTTGGTTCAGCTCACAGTATGTCGTTGGTCGCTGTTGGTTGGGATGAAAGCACGGTTACTCAGACCATCATCTAACGACCTGCCAAATGCGAAGATGCGACTACGTAAGACTCCGCACGTCTACAGTTGGGTAAACACATACAACAAACCTCGAATAAATACTTCAGTTAAATCTGAAGCGTCTTGTTGATCGACGGCTGCAGTATACCCAGCTGCAACCCTGGATCATGTGCTTTCAGCGCTTCATGCTCAACAAAGCTTGACGGAAGTGCTCGCCACAAACAAACCCCAGCATTTGAGCGTTGCGAGCATGTGACAGTTCACTCTACCTACGTAGGGTAACGTATCCTGGGTCATTTGTGACAGATTCGGCTTTGGCGCCGGCTCATTCACCCGATCTGGATCAGATACAAAGCAAGAAGCGACAAGTACCGGCATCCTAATGCAACATCTCAGTCCCGTCGCCTCCAGAGACCATGTCCTGGGGATCCAGCCTCTGGAGGGTCTCTCCATATGTAACCTGACATTGATTGGATTGCTTTTATTTTCCCTCGCGGTACCGTACCCGGCTACGACGCTGTACCTACGGCTGAGTCATGCTTTAAGTCTGATGGGTACGTATATTGACTCGGCGAATCTCCATCGGCATATCGCTCAAGTTTGCACGGCATTAAAATGTTTGGCAGGCTAGGGTCTAGGGTGCAAGAAAGAAAAACCGGGAGAAGAAACAGGTGGGAGGTCCACCAATTTTGGTGCATGTCAGTCCCGGTCATGGCATTCGCGAACAGATGCACATCGCATCCCAAATTACACTACATTACATTGCAGGCTGTCTTCAGCCCTTCTTCTGGCATGCCCTGCCCTGCCTTACCTTTCCTTGTTGGCGCAAGTAAGATGCAATATCACACTGACGCGGCCGAGAATCACGCCGTAGAGCGCGGCTTATCCGACCCCACCACCATGAGCTCACACTCACACTCACAGGATCCAGGGGTCTTGGCTACAGTACTGGGTTGTCCTATAGAATACTTGGCAGACTCGATGGACTCTTTTACGGGACTCGAGTTGGATCTTGTCGTCAGACATTATCGTGTTGGTCGATAGGATCAGCACAAAGGACCGTTTCTGAGCTTAGACGATTGCCACTCTCTTGGTCACAACGAGACTCTTCCATACGGGCCATACGGGAAATATTCCGCCTTGCCCTGTACTTTGTATCAATAGGCGAGTTACGGGGTTACGAGCGAATGTTCTGGGGTCTAGCGGCCGAGTCTACGGACTTTTTGCTTGTGAACGGCCACGGTCTGGACTAGGTACTGGGATGCAGAAGGAGATCTGTGGCGCAGGCGCGAGACATGCCAAATGAATTGATATTGACTCTACTATAATAATAGCTAAATGCTAGTTGCCAAAATTGTCAAGGTATGAGGTGCCGGACCCAATAGACTAACTTATTAGTGTGTTTCTAGCAACGACAGCTCGCACTCGGCATTTGGTGGAAAGCCGACACGGCCGGATAAAGATATCCAAGATGAAGGCCAACCAGACCAGCAACAATTAACACTACAGCACACACGCTGTTGCCTATCGTCGACCGTCAGGGTAGATTCTCTCGAGTCAAGTCAGTTGGTGTTGGTTGGTAGTTGGTACGATATCTGGATCGGACTAGACCCGCCTGTGCCGCTCTGACAATGGGGAACACTGTCAAACAACGTCCCCTGATTTTCTTGGCACCGGACGCTGACGTTTGACTGGCCGTATTTGCTTTATCTCTCACGCCTCCTCAGGGCCCGGGAAATCTTTTCCGCAGGTACGGGCAGTACTTTGGCCTTCCAGACATTATGCCTCCATCGTCAACCAACCGACAGCGCTGGTTCGACGGTATACGGCTCAGCTCCACTAGTACTTCTGACACCAAACCCGTTGTTGCTGTGATTCCGAAGCCTCGGATTATAGTCTTGAATGCGTACTCTGGTAATCTGGATCTGGCATACAACCGCAGTTACCGATTATCGAATCCGGGAGTATGGTATGAGACCGGCGAGCAGGTAGCCCAAATGGTCAATGCGATGTGGCGAGAGGTCATCCGTTACCAACAAGAATGGATAGATGCCAAGGGACCCGGAAGATGGGAAGTTGAGCCCGTCAGTCGGGGTAGCTCCAGACCCGATCCAACGGTCCAAGAAAGGGGCATTGTGCGAGCGAGATATGGTACGACAATCGACATGTCAGATTGAAGCCCTGCATGGCATTTCCAGCATATGCCGACGTAGTATAACGATCATTGAGCTCATGAGAAGCTCTAGGGTAAGTAAACTTTTATATCGAGCTTGGAGCATTGGATATACTCTAGGTTAGGTGACATTTCACCGTGTCTCTTGATTCTCGAGATACCAAAGCCTTTGCAGGGCATGATTAAACTTGCAATTTTCATACTGTTTGATTATAATTGATACTTATTTTTTATGTTTGAGATACCAATGGTTGGTAGTTGAGACCTGATGTTCACATTGTTGATCTCTCGTTGACAACATACCCAATGCCCTATAGCCCAGTAATTCCTTGGGCGCACCCTTCCTCTTTGTGCTCAATGTCGCTATTCATATCAAACCAGACCTCCGTAAAAAGAAAGATAGTCGTCGATTTATTATGGGTGATAATCATAGGTCACTTGGCCTGGGTCTTGCCGCGCTCAGTTTACATCTTTACGTTGACACTGGTACATGCCACGACGTGTTCTAGGTAGCGAGTATATTCAGAACTCATAGACAGCGAAGACAAACAGTCTGAACAACTCAGTTCAAACGATACTTGATAAATATCCAATTAACTGTAAGAAGATAGCCCTATATGGGTTGTGGTTGAGGCTGACTCGGGTTAGCAGTTTGACCTACGAATGCCCTACGATCACGAATGAGCACAGCACTTCACAGAAACACATTATTTGACCCAAATTAGAATGACATAATATTATATACAGTTGGTACGCTTTATCTTAACTCGCACTGGTGTGAAGTCGGGCTCATTCTTTGACTCGACATATGTATTGGTTCCCTTAGACACCAACCACACCAGACATTTCCACAGACCATAGCACTTGATAGTCTGAATATAGTGACGAGAAGACTTGTGAGATATTATTGACGACTGTCAATAGTTAAATCAGGGAGAATATATTATTTGCGTACTTGGCTTATAACGAAGGAGTGTCTGGTCGGAGCGAAGACGGATAGCTGGACGAGGTACCCTCGGTCCGGGTACAAGGAAGATTATACATCAGAAGTATGATAAAACAATAATTACACACGAAAGATGTTTCGTTACGTGAACGAGATAGTGACGAAACGGTTATGTGACCTAATGAGCTGGAACATGAATCAACGCGACCTCCCAGTCGTGACCATGCACTGCAACTGGCTTGCGAAACCCGAATCTTTAGCAAAAAGGCACAACCTACTTAAACCAATGTCTTAATTCAGTGTCTCCATATAACCGGCCTGTTTGTCTTATACGAGTTATCTAGGCTATGGCTGTTGCGATATCACTAGCGATGAGGAAACCTTACTATATAGACGCAGAATGACTGACTACCACGTTGACTACAAGAGAAAACTCAGTGGCAAAACAAGTGTTGTGTAATATACAACTGTTATTAAGCTCATAAGTTGTTTCCTGAAGTTAGTTCTAAGCTTCGAATGACTGTAGACTTGGAACTGGCGTAGCGATAGGCTTTAATGCAGGCTTTGTACCACGTTCTCTCTAGGAGTTCTAACATAATAATCCACAAGAGTGACTAAGTATTTATAATGGTACCTATAACATAATTCACAGATTTAGAAGTGAATCTAGTTGTCAATTGTGAACTGAATTCGACGTCGAGGCAAACAGTCGAGACATTAGGTGGCTACTCACTTGCTCACTCATATGTGCTTGAGGAGGCAGGTACTCATGTTTATTGCACTAATGCTCATTGCGTATCAAAAGAGAATAGGAATGCCAGTGGAATTTAAGATGGTCTCTAAATTCTTGAAACTGAGTGCGTATGGTTATCTAGTGAATAAGATAACTCACACGGAGCAACATTAACGTCACCGATACTATTTGAGTGTGTAAGGAATATAATTAAAAAAGAAACAATGGGGATACAATGCGTATTATATATAATGGCACAACAGTTGAGTGGGCTAAACGCATATAACTATTGCGGCTTCATAGTGAGTCGACCGTGACAGCAGTGTCGGCGGTTAATAAGGATTATATCGAAATATGACATGTTAGCTATATATGAGATTGTATGAAACAGATACATCAATTACTATGTCATATACATGCATGCACTAGTCAATCAAATGTAAAGTCGTGACCAAAGTGAACCACAGCTGAGTTCAACGATAGAGTCAACGTGAATGTCACTGACCATGATAAGTATATGGTCATCACAAAGAGACATTAATTTCTATGAGAATCATCAAATGAAAGGAAGTGGAGTTTGTCACGTCATCTTTCGGAATGCAACATAGGAAAGAAACGCGATTGATCCGGGCGAAATCGCTACGCTTGGGTCGTACGACGCAAGTCTCCGAAGTGACTGGTCCTTGTCTTGTCTAAGTTTTGGAACCAACAAGCCAAACAAAATATCGCAATCTTTTCCACGGGATATCACACCCCGGATTTCGGATTTGACGCAGGTTAACCCCGCTGATATTCTTCTCCAGAGAGTCCACTGTAGGATCGGATCCAAGTTGTGTTGGTTCCTGTTAATGATACATATAAGTCGGCTGATCGGAATTTATCTGACACTGGTTTTTATCATCCTCTCATCAACGCAATCAAGAGTCATTCATAGAAACACACACAAAAATGTCCTTTCAATTTGAATCTCTTTTTCAGCCCTTCCTCCAATTGACACCCCGGAACCGGCTCATCGCCGTCGGGGCGGTGGCCGGAGCGATCATCGGCATCCCGGTCTTCCGTATCGCGGCCGAAGACTACCGCGGGTATCTAGCACTCGGCCCCGGAGGTCCACCTCACAATGTCGTCGGATGGATTGCGCAGATTCTTATGAAGCCTCTGAAGAAGGAACCTTATCATACTAGTTGTTATGATGAAAACGCAATTGCAAAGGCTGGTTCCAACGGAAATGCTGCCTTCTTGACTGAAAAAGATGTCCCCATTCGTGAAGCGCCTCGGCCTACGATAGGGAAATGGACAGCTCCGAGTCGTCAATTGACAGACTTGGCAAAGAAACCCATCATAGAGGTACTTGCCCTCTCTATCTATCAACCCTCTTCTGCCAAGGATTTTCTCTGACATTCTACAGCGTTACCAAGCCTTCCTCTCATCTCTGGCATCAGAATCCCCCTCGAATCTCAAGGTCGCCACTTCTCTTGCTGAGCGCCGTGGACCTGCTCTGTTTGTAGCCTCAGAAGGTCCCTGGCATCCCATTGCCAGGAAGACTCGAGGAGAGATTGTGCACATGCATGCGAGCGACGGCTCAATGCATGTTAACCTAGCACCCAAGGATGCTAAGCTGGTCATGGACAGAGGTTGGGGTCAGCGTCATCCTCTGAGCGGCACGGTTCTGTATTTGGGAAATGTGATGATTTATGCGCCGAGGAATGAGGAGGAGCTTGAGATTGTGAAGGGTATTACTCGGGCGAGTGTGCGGTTCATGCTTGGGGAGGAGGCTTAACTGTTCAAGGGAGTGTAACGTGTTATGATAATGGTGTATAGTATCTCTACTCGACTCAAAGAGTTTCAAGCTCTTAATTTATGCAATTGTCTGTTTCGCGATCTCGGTCTCCTATGGTTAGCTTGCGTGGGCTTGTGATCTTTATGAGTTGCTTATTGGAGCTGGACGGACAAATACTACGCCGTTTGAATATCCACAGCCAATTGTGAACATACCATACTTTTCTAGTTATCATTGAAGCTGATAAAACTTACTCAATTTACACATCCACACATATAATTACTCAATAATGCAACAAACGGATATGAGTTCTATTAGTAGAAGCTGGCTGAGCCCTAGCCACATAGCATGTAAACAAGATATGAAGGTACAGGAGGAGAATAACAAATTGTTTGATCGTCTCTAATTTAATATCTAAGAAAAGCTCATTATGAATCTTATTGCCAGAACCCTGATAATGATTGAGCACTAAGTGACAAAGAGTAAGTGTTCCGCCTATGCAACCGATATAACTACGAAGCACTTTACTTATCTATTGAGAGTTAAATGGAGGCTGAAATACGGTATGATAAGCGCTCATATACGTCGGTCAACTCGACCCTGTGTGTGCTTGATTGACTTGTAGTTCCCATACTGAGGGTATAGCTTAGACTGGCCAGCTTATAAGCTGGTTAGACCTCACCTTCTAGCACATACGACCAAAGGTAGTGGAAAATACGGGATCCCGTCCGCTCTCCCATAGTCAAGCCACTAACCGGCGGATTAGTAGTTGGGTCGGTGACGACCAGCGAATCCCCGCTGTTGTATGTTTTTTTTGGTGTTTTCGACACTTTTTGCTTTACTTGAGGGATGGAGGAATCAGATGCCCTCAGGCCAGACAATTTGTCTAAGGATTTTTGTAGGCTAAGCTAATCCTTCTTTTTGGAATTATGTATTTTGAAGGAATGATCTCTAAAACCACTTAAGCCTTTCAAACCTAGATCGTGGAAGTACTAAGTGGACTAGACTAATGGTCTTTGGGTGTTCGTATCTACTAAGGTTTGGACCCACAACCTCCGTCGTGAGACTCCCTAACACAAAGGACAAAAACTTATGAGTGGGAATAATATGTACTTAATTTGGTACCGATTCGCCTTTAACAGGGCAATGACACTAGTATTCCATACCTAAAAGACGATGATAGGCGAGCTCGTAACTTGAAGGAGGATATTCCCAAAGGGGTAAAGAGTCACGTGTAGCTACAATGATATGACAAGGTTCATGGACCTCGGATCCAGATCTTCCCCTGTCTCTTACATAAATAGCACCTGGAAAACCGGCAAAGAGAGGGCTTGAGGCTTGTGCATGTACGAGGTGATTATCGTATCCGCCTTGCCGTAATTTCCGATATGATGCTGCTCTTACAAGATCGTCCTCGAGAACAGACTCAGTGGCTGACGATATACAGCCACTGTAAGCAACATGTTACAGATTGATGGAACCAAAACATCACATCACATCACATCACACATATCACAGAGATGAAAGGAACGCGTGTGTCTGCGTGCACATCGATTTTGATTTGCATGCGTCAGTAGCCAATCCAGTTTGAGCAAATGTCCTGGAATGGAACTGATCCCAGCTCGTCGGGTCCACGACATCCAAGATCCATGTGGCTTTAATAGTATCTAATTGGACTGCTCGAGTTGAACTGCCGGCGGCCGCATTTGATCTCGCCCGGGCCGCCCTAGATTTTTGGCTGTCGCCCGCTGCTAGCGGAGATGAATTAGGGGCTTGGCTCCCATTCCCAAGCACGACAGAGGACAGAGCCTCCAGGCTAAGCTTCTGCCCACTGAACCTTTAGCGGGATGTCCGGCGTCCCACCCTACAATGAATTGTAATTGGTCGAGAGCTCAGTTTCATTTCTTCTAGAACGACACGGCCATATCAAAATTACGGCTGTATCGCTATCTCCCGTCCCCTTTACCCTTGCACCCACTCAACGCCTCGTCTCGCTCGCTGATTTGGACTTTTAATTCTTGCATCTTGATACACTCTCCTTATCCTCTCGCCGTCTCGTCCTCCTTTGCATCGTCTGCATATCCTCATCAGCGATCGATTGACTAGCTAGTCTGGATCAATACTTGCATTTTCCCGCTCGAATGAAGGTGTCGTCATACGCGCAAGCCTCCTCAGCTCTGTCTTAAGCCTCCATCGCGTCGATTCCTTATCCACGACAACTTCGACCATTGCGCCCGACTCGCCTGCTTCCGCTTCGATAAATACAACGTCAAAATGGATCAAGGACTTGTGGGATGGATCATGGAGCTTACGGCCTGGGTGGCGCCGTTCTTCATCGTCATGTCGCCCATCCTGTCGTATGCTGACCAGATTATCTCCATGTATCGAAACAAGACCAGCGCTGGCTTCTCTCTGGATATTCCTCTCATTATGCTCGTCGCGTCTTTCTTGAGGTTCGACTTCCCTCCTGCTCTTGATGCGATTAGCGTGAACTATGGCTGACCCGTGATTGCCGAACTGCAGAATCTTTTACTGGCCCCAAGCCCAATACGATACGAGTCTACTCCTTCAGTCGCTGCTCATGATCCTCGTCCAAATAGCTCTTCTCAAAGTTGCGCTCGACTTCCGACCACCCCCACCTACCAAGGGCGGCGATGCCGGTCTGCCCTTTGCCGGTACCGACGATACTTTGATGGGCTTCCAGCGCCCCTATAACTTTTGGCAATGGCGATCTCCTCGACGGTAGGTTTTTTGCTCCCGATCTGAAAACTGGCCATGAGCTAATGACTCTATAGATACTGGCACGCTATTATGTATTTCGCTGCTGCTCTTGTCGTGCTCGAACTCCTCCTCTCCCAAATGCCTGGACTCTATGCTGTGTACGCGAACACTATCGGATGCATCGGACTCGGTGTGGAAGCGACGCTCCCTATTCCTCAGATTTTGGTCAACATGCGATCCAAGTCGTCCAAGGGTCTGCGATTGTCGGTATTGGCCGCTTGGATCGGTGGAGATACCATGAAGCTCTTCTGGTTCTTTACTTCAAAGTCAGAGATCCCTTGGTCTTTCAAGATCTCGGGTATGTTCCAGGCTTCTTGCGACTTCTTCCTCGGCTTCCAGTATCTGCTGTACAACAGCCGGGAGCAGGAGGCGCACGTCAAGGAGCACCCCATGGTGGAGTGGGAGGCACCCAAGTCAACCACTCGAAGCCATAGCCGGAGCCTGACCCCTACGCGACGACCGGCTCCGTTCGTTGGTACTGAGGATGCTAAATAAGTCCTTGGACCATCAGTTACATAAACGATTTAATGACGGTGATGTTGGATCTTGATGCTCGATATGATCCCAAGAGAGCTACTACAGTGATGAGTTGTCAGGACAATCCTCTGAAGTAAGGAAGAGGGTGAAAACTTTGAAAGAGATGGATCCATGAGTTGTACGGGTTGAGAAGGTGTTGAGTCCATGCGGAAGAGCCGAGTCGAGTCGGCGAATTTGAGGCAAGGCCAAGACAAGAAGCAAGACAGAAAGACGGCATTTATCAAAATGCGACAGGAATTCTTCATCAGCCAATGACTTCTTTGTCTTCAAAGTCAAAGACCCCCCACAAATTACGCAATCCTTGAGCGATTGCCGGGTCTTGGCTTTGGATTAGATCCTGGCTCTTTTGGGCCTTGGCTTGTTTCTGAAACAGGCACACAGCAAAGTCTCACCACCACCATCGACTGAAGTAACATTGTACCACCGTTAGGATCTGTTAGTGGGGTACATGCATACAATCTTGGACAGAGCATATCGAGTAGCTGGATACCATCTACCACATCACCTATGGAATGGAATATAGAATATAGAATCAATTACAACATTTAAAATCATGTTAGTTTACCCTTGTCCACATACTTTACTTTTCTTGGCCCTTACTAGGTGTCAGGTCTCGATAGTTGATTGGGGTCTGGTAGTATGATACAAGTCTCGCACTATCTAAGCTTCACCATACAACGTCGCAAGCCAGATAGTCCCAGCCCCCTGATTTCTATGGTCGCCTCCAACGTCAACCTCAACGCTCAACGGCCTTTATCATTCAGGAGATATTTATAATATATCTGTACTTGAAAATTGAGTTGTGAAACTTCAACTGTTCTTCTTATTTTATACTCCCAAAATTACCTTATTGCTGTCGACTATCCAGCCTGACCCGGTGTGGCACTGTCGCTACACTGGCACAACTTCATCCGCCATTGTTTCTATCTGGACAGGAAACTCGCAAGTCAACAAACGCCCAGACAAACGCATTCATTAAATCACTTGACCCCTCGAGGTTTCACTGCAAATTAAAGCAAACAAAGATCCTCAGATTCTGGTCCCCCCATTTTCAGGTCCTAGACTCGTGGTTTGGTAACGCACCTCTCTTTGCTTTTGCATACTCGGTCGCCCAGCAACTAACCTCGAATCGCATCTTCAGCTATCGTCCACAACTACTATCCATCCCGCGCGGACATAGTTGCGAAATTCAATAAGGTGAGCACTGCAATTTTCATCTCTTCATTTCCTTGGGGTTCCCCTCTCTTCGACAGTGAATCATTGTCGACTTCGCCCTGTATACATCTCCTTCTTCCGTCTTCACTTCAACTCCCTCGCATTCACACCTCGCACATCATAACTCGTTTGCGCGAGCTCCTGCACCGCTTTTAATTCACCTCGCGATCGCCTTTTTATTTTCTAGGCAGCGATATCTTCTCTGTTATTTATTGCGTTATTGTTTTATTCTCTTTCTTCCTTACTGCACTTGAGTTTCGTCTTCTTCATCTCATCGCTGCGGTATCGCAACACCACTTCCTTTCTTTACAACGCATCTTGTTTTTGATCATCAACAAGGACGTCTCTTGTGCATCAGCTTACGCATCTTCAGCAACTTTGTTGTCGCTTGTTGGACTAGTCGAGGTTAGTTTGTGCTCTTGGATGCGCCTTTCTGACGCTCATCATCCCTCTCCACGACCTTCTCGCACATCATCTTGGTCCCATCATCGTCGCCAACTTCCTCCCCTTCTACTTCAATCCAAGCTCACACCCTTTCATCCACTTCTGTTCTTTGCCCAGTCTCTTCAACTGTGAGACAATAGCCTCTCGAGATATTCGCTAACCCACACAACTACCAGACAACATCCTCACTCAAGAATCATGCCTCCCGCCAGCGCCAAGGCAAACTACAAGACCTACGAGGCTCAGGCCCGTATGGTTCGCGCCATCGTGGCCGCTCATCCTGAAGTGAAGTGGAACTACAAGGGTAAGAACCAAACATCCATCTCCTTTTGTTGATCATGGTCGCGTTCTACCCCCGATTACCCTTCTCTGCCCGGGTTGAAATTTGGAGTCTGGAAGATTGACTCTTTCTCTCTCTCCCCAGAAATTGCCGCCTGCTACGGCTCTGACATGACTGATCATGCCTTGAACCATCGCTTTCGCAAAGTTCGTGCCACGGTCAACATCATCAACGATGCGCGTGTACTAGGCCTCGATATCAAGGACTTGACTACCGATGAGAACTTGCTTCCTTCTACTCAGGCAGCTATTGACAAAAACAGTACGGCTTCCTTTACATTAATCACTCTTCCTTCTTATGCCTGTCCTTAAAACATCTCTACCATTTTTTCGTTCATATAAACACTCGCTAACTATTCTACTATCTAGACATCGCCAAGTACTTTGGTCAATCTACTGGAGATGGCATCCAGTTCCAGTTCCGCACCATCAAGAAAGACGCTGATGCTCTTCGCCAGGCCGCCAACAACGGCGGCGACGTCGCTAACTGCCTCAATCTTGGTAGCGGAATTGGTCCTGGAACTCCATCCAAGCCTACCCCCGCTCGTAGCCAGCCTGGAAGTCGTTCTGGCAAGGCCTCTAAGCGCAAGACTGCTCTGCCTATCGTGAGCCCCATCAAGCGCTCTCTTTCTGAAGACGAGGACGACGATGATTCCCTCAACTTTGATGACATGGATCACACACCCTCCAAGAAGATGAAGACAACTGCTCGTGCTCCCCCTCGTGGTACCACTCCTTCTCGCACCGCTGCGCGCAAAGCCGCCGCTACCATCGCAGATGCGTCTGCAGCACAGTATCAAGACAGCGAGTCGCCCTACGAGGAGGCGCCGACTCCTACTCCCACTGGTCCTGTTGCTTCTCTGCCTCCGCCTACCACCGTGGCCCCAACCTCCATCTTTGGCGATGTTGAGCGCAAGCCCCAGCCTCCTACTCTGATGGCAGGTCCTCCTCCCAGTCTCGGCATGATGACCTCGACTGCATCCGGGTTTCCGGACATCTTTGCCCCCAACAGCGGTTTTCTCGCTGGAGCCCCTGATGACTCGTCCTACATGGACTGGGGCGATGGAGAGATCTAAAACGACTGGCCTCAGAGTCTCCTGTCTCTGATTTGAGCAGCTGCTGTCATACTTGACAAACTGCAGCACCAACATGGACGAATGCTCATTGCAGAATGTACTATACAACCCGTCCCAACGAATGCGTAACGAACTTTTTGTCAGCGACTATGGCTATATCGACTTTCCACTCTTTGCTTTCGGCATCACGATGTTTGCGATGCCCATATATTCACCACTTTCCCCCTTGCCCCAGCACAGATACCCCTTATTTTCCCCTTTCTAGAGGGCACAAAATATTTGCTTTTCATCAGGCATCTTTTCACGTCGGATCGGTTCTTTTACGGCACGGTTTATATACCAGGATCTTCGCAAGATCCAGGAGTGCGCATTACGAGATTTCTTTCTAAGCGGGAGGATCATGACATCTTCGACCTGCATGTCTGGAAAGGAAAACATGGACATAAAAATCATGGGGCGTGTACGAGAACTAGCTAGATGATATACTCACCGATAACAAACGATGTGAGCCTTATACGTCCTCTCATAACTGTTGATACATATGTGATGTTACACGCCAATGGTTGACTTGGCTCAATCCTTGAACCATATGTACTTTAACTTTACTTTATTGACGCAGAAAAGGCCTATTTACACCCCCAACACACCAAACACCTCGCTCAACTTAACAATACCTTCCACAAAGCATCCTTATCCACGAAATCATGATGAATCAGATTAACAAGCCAGTAGTCGTCTTTAATGCCGTTCAGGAGCTTCTCGCTCTCGGAACCCCGGCCGTACACCTTGGCCCACTCGCCCCAGATTCCAAACGCCTCCTCGCACCAAGCTCGGAAACTCACCTCCTCGATGATTGTCGGCGTGATGATCTCCTTGCCCGGGAACACGCCCCACGTCACGGCGTTTGTGCTCGGGCTGGGGCCGGCGCCGTCCTCCGTCGAGCCGTTCACGTGATCGCTGCTGTCCGACGAGACATAGTCGCCCCGCGCATTGCTGGCGTAGAAGCACACAGAGTCGTGCAGCTCCGAAGACGTGAGTTTGGCCCTGAGGGTATTCCATTCGTTCGTGGGGATGAAGAATTCGACAAACGACTTCTGGAAGACGAAGCCGTTGGGCGGGCCCCAGCCGAAGGTGCCGTCACTGGAACGCAGACCGTTGACGGCGGGCTGTGATGCGACGGTCCACCAGCCCTTGCTGTTGAGCTGCAGGAGATGAGGCTGAATGGTTGAACTCTCAGCCAGAAGCTCCTCCTCGCTCCAAGGGATGGCTGAGAGCTGCCCCTGGATATGCTTGACGAACAGGTCATTGATGTCCTGCCGTGTTTTAGGGTTACCCCAAAGCTTGACAGCCTGGGTAACGGACATGTGCAGGCTTACGCCGTAACCGTCAATCTCACCATAAGCGGGCGAGCGGGCATCACCGAAACGACCGTTGGGGAAGTCATCCCATGTCGCCTCCCGGCCCAGAACGCCTTCACCCTCCGAAATAGCCAGCGTGTTGGCGCGGGTGTTGATGGCCTCGGCACGCACACCGGCCTCCTGGCCAGTAGCCTCCCACTCGGGATGCACGGCCGGCCTATCACCGACGATAACACGGTTGTGAGGGTCTGAGCCGACTGACGAGTGTCTTCTTGATTGCCGGGAGCGGGAGTGGCTGCTAGATCGCATGTTGGCGCTGCCGTTGATCTGTAGCGAGGGGATAGGAAGATCGTCAACTGCGACGGCTTCTTCGTTGGCAGGAGGCTCGGGAATGAGGTCTGTTCGTTCCAGGATGAAGGACACGGCCTTCTCCAGGTTGAGAGTGTAAAAGTGGAAGCCCTTTGGACCTGGTGTCTTGGACTTGATATCCTTGATCTTGTCTATCAACTCACTGACAATGTCTACACCAACCATCTTGACTCGCTCATCGTCACCCTTGACGGCATCGAGGCGCTCAAGAAGATTGTCGGGAATATTGGCATGGCTCAGCTTGGTTGTTCGCTTGATCATTTGGTAGCTCTGAATGGGCATAAGACCAGGAATGATAGGGATGTCCTTAAATGCACCGCTGGGATGCTCTCGTAGGGTGTTTTCGAAGTGCTCATATGCTTGGATATCGAAGAAGAGCTGGGTCTGGATGAAGTTGGCGCCGGCCTGGACCTTTTGGACGAGATAAGGAAGATCGTGCTCCAGGCTCTGTCCCAAAGGATGACTCTCCTCAGCATGTCCCTCGGGGTATGCTGCAACACCAATACAGAAATAGTCGCCATGAGTCTTGCGGATGTATCTGACCAAATCCACGGCCCAATTGAAGTCCTGGCCTCCATCATCCTCTGAGTCTTCAGGGTCGCGATACTCTTCTCTTCGTGGGGGATCGCCTCGCAGAGCCAAGATATTCCTGATGCCCAATGCCTTTGCATCCGAGAGTGCCTCATCAATCAACTTCTTGCTCATGTTGGTGCATGTCAAGTGCAGACAAGTTGTAAGTCCGACTTCCCTCTGACACAGCTCAGCCAGTTCAAGCGACTTTTGAGAAGTACTACCACCGGCGCCCCAAGTAACGTTTACAAAGAGCGGTCGAAGGGCTCGCTCCATTCGGTGAAGACGGTCTCGTAGGTTTGAGAATCCCATGGCTGTCTTAGGAGGGAAGAACTCGAGAGAGAAGTATGTGCCATCACCCGGCAGAGCGGCGATGCGATCGGTGATCTTGTCCATTGCGACGGACGAGGAGAGGAACTATTATCGAGAGGAGCAATTGAAATGTATTCGTTGCGAAGATGTATACGATTTAGACTTGAAGTTGATCAGATATCGTCGGAAGGGACTTGGGTCGGCTCGTTAACGGGAGTTGGAGATGAGAAGAGATAGAGATAGAGGTATGCGGGATCGGAGAAGGAAGCTCCGGACTGGCTAGCTACCTTCTCTTATCGATTGAGAGCTATCGAGATTGGCCTTTAGAGAATGTCTCAACCCAAGGAGATAACTCGGAAACGGACAAGACAGGACAAGACAAGACGTCGGGGTCTCTTTTTCCTTTGATCGTTGAGGGGACGAGTTTTGTGGCGGGGCATCCATGATAGCGGGGTTCATCATCAGAAGACCTCCACTGGACGTTTTAGCAGCCTTCAGTGGCCGTTCTCGGTATGGGTTAGCAGCCATGACGCACTGATAGAGTTTGCCACGGTACCTGGGGCCGGGTATCATGCAGGGCTCTCTTGGGCATGGAGGGTACTCCAACTCAAGTACCGACTTGGCCCGAGCTCTAATTTTCAGCCTCCCGTATGTCTATCGCGTGCCAAGGGACGGGAGCATCGACTTTCTTCTTTAATCTCAGTGTAAACGTCTGCACTGCAAACTCTATCTTCACCAATTGATGCGATCAAGCATCATATCATGCAGACGCGTCAATGCCACTGCTGCACCAAAGGCTTAGGAGCTGCGCCGCGGCTCGGCGTGCTCTGTCCAGCATCTCCATCTCTAATTCGATCCGAAGGCCGATAATCGCATGTACTAGACCTACGACTCTCGAGGCGCTCTCGCGACGATGCTATGCTATTGACCTCACTTCAATAGACGAAAAATGGCGCAATAAGTGGAAGGAATCTAGTCAAGATGGCAAAGCCTCTGCCAAACTGGCTGATGGTCAAGACAACCACTATGTCCTGCCCATGTTCCCGTATCCCTCGGGTACGCTCCATCTAGGTCACCTGCGAGTATACTCAATTGCCGATGTGGTCGCTCGATTCCGAACATTAAAGGGTGACAAAGTTATGCTACCTATGGGCTGGGATGCTTTTGGTCTTCCGGCCGAGAACGCTGCCATTGAGCGAGGAGTTGCTCCGGAGAAATGGACAACAAGTAACATGGCCAAGATGAAGGAGCAACTGGAACTGATGAACGGCAGCTGGGATTGGGATCGCGTACGTTCTCTGTGGATGTAAGCTAGGGGCTTGTGCTAATATACGTTCCAGGAGCTATCGACTTGCGATCCTGGCTTCTACAAGCATACCCAGAAGCTCTTCCTCATGCTACACGAACGAGGTCTTGCCTACCAAGCCGAAGCCGAGGTCAATTGGGACCCTGTTGATAAAACTGTCCTGGCAAACGAGCAGGTAGACTCGAACGGCTGCTCGTGGAGATCTGGCGTAAAGGTTGAGAAGCGCAAGCTCAAGCAATGGTTCTTCCGCATCTCCGAGTTTCGCGAAGCACTTCTCGAAGAACTTGAAGCACTTGCCAAGGAGAACGCATGGCCGGAGCGAGTTCTGGCTCAGCAAAAGAACTGGCTGGGTAAATCGACTGGCGCTGCTGTCAAGTTTCCTGTTCTAGCTATGGGACACGATATTCACGCTGCGATTGAAGTGTTCACCACTCGACCTGACACCCTCTTTGGCGTCCAGTATTTGGCTCTTGCTTCCAGCCATCCTATTGTAGCGAAACTCGCGACTGCAGACCCTGAGCTTCAGGCATTCCTCGACACCATCCCTGGTCTGCCTGCAGATTCCAAGGTTGGCTATTTGTTGCCTCACTTGCGGGCTATTAACCCGCTCGCCTACCATGAGGAGACACCAGATGCCACCAAAGTCTCACTACCTGTTTATATCGCGCCATATGTTTTGGGCGATTATGGTGAGGGTGCTGTTATGGGTGTTCCTGGCCACGATCTACGGGATCATGCTTTCTGGAGGGAGCACCATTATGATGCACCTGTTCGTCAAGTCCTCTCTTCTTCTGAGGATGAGTCGACAACGACCATGAAAAACGAGCCCTTTGTCGAACATGGAATCATGACAGAGCATAGTGGCTCCTTCAAGGGCAAGCATTCGGCTGCTGCTGGAGAGGAGATTGTAAAGATACTCGAGAAAGCCGACCTCGCCAAGACTGTCGAGAAGTGGCGTCTGCGAGACTGGCTAATTAGTCGACAGCGGTACTGGGGAACTCCCATCCCCATTATTCACTGCGACTCATGTGGTCCAGTGCCCGTACCAGATGAACAGCTCCCTGTGAAACTTCCTGACGTGGACTGGGCAGAGACACGCAATGGAAGTCCTTTGGAATCGTCGCCCGAGTTTGTCAATACCACTTGTCCCAAGTGCAATGGTGCTGCTCGAAGAGATACAGACACCATGGATACTTTTGTCGACTCAAGCTGGTACTATGCCCGTTTTGCTGATCCCCATAACAAGGAGCAGCCTTTCTCTCCTGAAGCTGGCAAGACTCTTCCCGTTGATACTTATATCGGTGGAATTGAGCATGCCATTCTTCATCTTCTCTACGCCCGCTTCATGTTCAAGTTCTTGGCATCGACACATTTGCTCCCTCAGTACTCTGAGGAAACTTTCAAGTCTGCTGAGCCGTTCAAGCGCCTCATTACACAGGGCATGGTCCACGGCAAGACTTATATCGACCCCGATAACGGCCGCTTCCTGAAGCCTGATGAGGTTGACCTGGAGGATCCCAACCAGCCCAAGGTGGTCTCATCCGGCAAGCCGGCCAACGTCTCTTTTGAGAAAATGTCCAAGTCAAAGTACAACGGTGTTGACCCCTCAGAGTTCATCTCTCGATATGGTGCTGATCCTACCCGCGCACACATGCTCTTCCAGGCTCCTGTTGGCGACGTGCTCAACTGGGACGAGGCCAAGATCACTGGCGTCACCCGCTGGCTACAGCGACTACATGACCAGATCACGGCTATTGCTGCAGAGCCCCTTGCCGAAACAACGTCTGCTCGAGATTATCTCTCTGCTCAACACGAGCGCCTTGACTCCTTTTCTGCAAAAGAACTTGCACAATGGGATGCTGAGGCAGCTATCTGGCGCGACGTCCAGCGTACGATCGCGTCTGTCACTGCGTCTTATGAGGAAGTCTACTCCCTCAACACTGTGGTATCGGATCTCATGATTCTCACGAAAACCCTCGCCGATAATGCCACCGCCAACCCGATTGTCAAGCGTGAGGCCGCTGAGGCCCTTGTCTCCATGATGGCGCCCATTACACCCGCATTTGCCGAGGAATGCTGGTCTCTTCTTCGTCCTTCCACTTCCTCTATCTTCCAATCCGCCAGTTTCCCCGTCGCAGATACCTCCCTGACCGAACTTGTCCGTCCGCGGATACAGCCTTGCGCCGTGCAGGTGAATGGCAAGGTGCGTGGTGTGGTCAACATCCCACCACCTCCAGCTGAGCTCTCAGGCGATGCGCTGCGAGACTGGATGGTCAAAGAGATTCTCCAGACTGAGGAGGGTGCTGCTCGATTTTCTGAGGGGCCATACAATTTGCGTGCAGCTAAGAGGGCCATCCCCGTGAGAGGAGGCAAAACGATTAACTTTGTATTAAAATGAATATCCTAAAAGCCGTGTAAAACGGATGTACTAGTATTTGTAGCATAGAGTAGATGTGCCAATAGACGGACAGGGATAGATCCGGCTAATACAATGAGTAATGCTATCGTATCAGTATCATGAAGTGTCGTGAGATTCATGCCTTGATCAGTAATGAATGATCTATGGGGATTATGCGCTTTTCGACGTAGTCGAGTATCGATATAGGAAGAGCACTGTTTGATATAAGGAACACGTATTGTGTTTGGGCGATCGAGGCGAAAGATACGATGATAAGTATGCCATGAAACTATTCGTTAGGAAAAACTGCATGTCGAGGCATTCACGACAATACAGTACTTGAATAGCTTTCTCAGTCGCCTCGTGTCAATAGCTCTACTTGAATTATCTGACAGTTTGAGACGCATTGCCGCTTTTATTCTGGCACTTTAGCTATATAGTTTATGATTATCACTCAGTTATTATCAAACCGACTAGTCACTTTGGCCGAGTGGTTAAGGCGATGCCCTGCTATCTCCGGATATCTTGATAGGCATTGTGTTCGCACGCGTAGGTTCGAATCCTGCAGGTGACGGTTTCTTTTTGCATCTTTGCACAACAAGTTTGATCACAAAGCTTTCTTTTCGTCGTCTCGCTATATTGCTCGAACTCTTTCTTACCAGAAGTTTTCCGTTGCTTGTTCTGAGGTTAAGGTCGAGGGGCTGTTCGGTTGGTTACTTCCTCTAACGGGCAGTTACCCTATGCTTGGACAGGTTCACCAAACGCTTCAATTACTTCTTCATCTGGTATGCCAGACAGGCATAGTCTAATCAAAGGATTTATAGTGAGATTCAACCGGAAACCTCGCTATTGCTGGGCCTTGTATTCGTCGATACATCCTTGAGAGCCGGTCCTCATCTCGTAGCTTCATATTGAGGATAGCATGGGCCTAACTGACAAGTGCACTCAGACCTGGGTTTTGTACACAACACACCGGCCTCTTCGGATTTAACAGCCCGAGGACGCATACCGCGCACCTGTCATATCTAGGTTTGGCATGTCAGTGACCACCTGAGTTCTAAGATGAGGGGAACCCTGCAATGGCCAAGTCACAAAACTGAGGGCATCGTGAGGCCCAAAACATCCACATCAACTATCGACATGACTAGTCAAAAACACATTTACTCATACCTCTTTTCAAGTAACCTCGCGTGCGCCGCAATTTCTCAAATCAGAGTATCGTTTCAGCTCTTGGCCATGTGATGCTTACGCCCAAGTTGCATTAGTCCCAAGGCTCATATCCAATCCTCGACGTCGGCTAGGTGAAATGAGACTTAATTGTAAAGAATTGTAACTCAAAGGCTGCCCAGCCCGCGATTAATCAATATAATATGTCCGAATTCGTCAAAATATACGAAATTACGGCCCTAAAAGGCCTGAAAATGTAAGCTCCTGCTCCTGTCAGATTCGGATACTTTCCCGATCCAGCTCTGCCGTTGACTGCTTACCATCCTACAGCTAGTCATAATTGCATTGATTGCTTAAGATCACCGCCAGGGACGTGAGATTCTGGGACCAAACCGACATGAGGAGGGTGAGTTAAACACTTCTATTGGCCTAGAGGTCACATGGTGGCACGCTGATTATGGACAAGCTGATGCAAGATGGAAGCTGGGTCTTTTCTAGCTGTTTAAACCAAGCCACCCCTGTGAATCCTTGTACTGTTCTATATCTGTTCGCTATAGTTTGGCCGTGTCAGTGCGCCATCCAAGACAGGTATATGCACAAGTTGCTCTGCCTTCGAGGCTTATGTTCTAATGTAGTGTAGATCTTGTGGTCAAGGGGTATCCAATGCTCAAATCAAAATACAGCCGAGAACACCTGACAACACACCCTTACACCGCGTATTATTTATCTCTGTACAGCAGTTGCCGTCTTTTGAACCGCAGGAGGTTTCATTACGCGCTCCGCTCCTCCCTTCGCTCCTCGTCCTGTAGCAAGCTCTCGTTCTCAGGGGACTGAGGTTGAGGTTTCTCAGTTTCGCGATAAATGACGTAGTGCTGGACGATGAAGACGGCGTCGTAAATCATGCTAATGTTACCGAGCGCAAACTTGACGGGGTTTCCGGTGATACCACTCCAATCACGCTGTTGGTAGCTGTCAATAGCTTGCTGGCTGACGCTGAGAACACCACCAGTCACATCGAATAGAATCTGAGAAATACTCCAACCCTCGGTGCTCTGGTTCCTGTAGTTGGTAACAATCTGGGGGGTGTACTTGATCAGGGTGACAATGAGCTTGACATAGCCGATAGCGTAGACAATATCAAGGGCAACCCAGTCGTAGACGGCATCGTTTCCAGGCGAAGAAGCAACAATGATACATGTCAACAAAACCCCAGTAATACACCCGGCGGCTACCCCAAGAATGAATCGGCTGGGGCGGTTTCCAGAATTCGGGGCGAATCCCCACAAAGAGGGAGAGAGGTACTGCGAGGTTGTGATGGTAGAGAGAATCAGAGCGTGAAAAGCAAAGGTGATATCGTTGAATTGTACAGTAGACTCAAGATTCTTATGCCTCGCAGCATACTGGGCACGAATCTCTGGCGAATAGTAGAAAGCTACATTAGATGTAAAGTACGCGGCGAAACCTGTTAGACAAGAATATCATGGTCAGCGATGAAGATCAAATGGATGAGTACGAGTCCTTGATAGACTGGGATCATGAAGGTGGCGGTAATCGGGCCCAGGGTGCCGGGGCGACAGGGCAACAGAGCCGCTCGCTAGGGGGCGTATGTTCTGACAGTCATATCATGCCATGTCCTGCCATGCAATGCCCACGGGGGTCTAGATATATAGACCGAGACCGAGACCGGGACGCGGTTGGGCACTCACCGAGAACATTGATAAAGGGGAAATCGACGGTGGTCCCGGTGGTGGAGCGACGACGCCAGTTGAGCAAGGGCTGAGGATAGAAAGAAGCGCTCCAGGCAAAGAAGTAGACCCAGCCAAAGAGGCCAGAGAGGAAGTTGAGGAAAGTGACTGCCATGGCTACCTATCTCTAAGGATGAGGTGAGGAGAGCAAAGGCGGAGAGAAAGGAGAGACGGAGAAAAGCAATGCGCGATGTTGCTGGTGAATATGAATATGAATGATGTTGACCGTTGATCGTGTGACGAGGAGGTGAGTGTACCTCGTGTGTAGCCGCTCATGTGTTCTGACGCCATCCCGGTACGTATTTCGTGACTTCCTTCCCTTCAAATTTGCAAGTGCCTGCAGTAACCTAAGTGTGGCTGAACAGGTACCGAATGTGGCTGCACGAGCCAATCACAGATAGCGGATCAATCTTGTACCATCATCACCATCACGATAAAGAGAATCTTGGATATTGAAGTTGTCAGTTAATCTAGATGAACCGGATCGGAATCGGAGAGAATAGGAATGAAAAATGATGAAAGGATCTTGCAAGATATCGCAGCTCCATAACAGATCAAAGCTTCCCAAGCTGGAATTCAACACGAGCCATACGGAGAAGATCCGAGAAATTTTGTTATTTCGACTAAAAAGAAGCCCAACACGATATGCAAAAAACTAGAGCTTCTAGAATAAATTCCAGGGCTCTAGGCCAGAAACCAAGTCAACAGAGTAGTACATCGACGGGAATTGCCCGAAGACGCCCTGACATGTTTAAGCGGTGGATACCTTTTTTACCTTGAAAGTCCACGCCCCCTTGAAATCCTGCTACTTGTTTTTCTAGGACCCTTTGTCCTGTTCCTGATCCTGTCTCTGCTCACCTTGAAACCCTTGTCTCGGTAGCGAGCGGTGTGCAGCACATCAGAGCCGCAAGATCAGACCTCGAATCACAATCACGCCAGGAAGGGAAAAGCACGCCAGGACAACGAGGCTCGAAAATGTGGAGCCCCTGGATCGGAAGAGGCCGGTTGATAACCAGAGAGGTTCGTCGCGGGTTATTTTCTTGTTTTCTTTTTTTGTGAGAGTTACTTCGGAGCCGAAGTGGGCTTGTTTCAATCGTTACTCTGGAATGGGACGGTGAACTCTTTTTATACTGCCGACTTGCATTATCTTGCGGCTGTGGCTGCGGCTGCAGCTGCATCTGCATCTGGTGGTGTGGTTGCATGCCGTGCTATTACCGAGCCATGTCCGTTGGAAAGGGAAGTGGTCTGGAAACCCACCTCTTGTCGGCTTATTCTGAGAGGAAAACATCAAACAATGGAGCTCACAGGGGTTGAAAGAAACTGGGAATAGAGGCAGGCACCTCAGGCAAGCTACCTTTTGTGCAACAACGGCCTTCAGCCTCCGTTGTGCGGCTGCCCCTCTTTTACCACGGTTTGTATCATGATAATTATCATGGGCTGGTTCTATATCTACCTGATCATAGTCTTCCAATCTATATCTATTCACTCGACTGATAAGACTCTCCTCTCTTCAGCTGTTACTCTTCAAAGAGCCCCTAGTAGACAATTAGAGCCTAGACCCTAGACTTGGCTTCCAGCTCTAAAATAAAAAAAGGGGCCTCCCGATCTCAACCCTGCAGATAGTGGATTCAACGGCCGTTCCGGGACGGGGCATCGCTCGGCACCGGAACGGTACTTGTCACCTTATGCTCAGCTCATTGAATAGCTATCTACAATCTATGCATGCATGCTTGCATGAGACATCTGTGGCTGGGCTGATGCTGATAGATAGCGTACGTGCATGAGAATATCCGTTCTATTCCCTTTAGATGCGCCCGGCATTCGGCATCCTCAATAATAGTACAGTTTTACGAGTACAGTAATCCGCGATAAACAACCGTCTGAGGAGGTCACCGCTGCCATCATCACAGCCCCTACACACCTGTTGAATTTGGCATTATTGAGTTTTGCCCAGTCTATCTCATTTCTGCTCAATTCTGCAAGGCCTGAATGACCGATCTGCACATGCTGATGCTCCTGTCGTCAATTCAGCTCAGAAGAGTAATGACCATCGCGAGTCAGCTTATCTGACACTTGGGGCTGTAATGGATGGTGTATGGCGTTTGAGAGACTCGGCTGAAAGCTACTAAACTAAAAACAGAGCGACAACGGAGTGTGACTGGTAAAGCATAACAAGTGAGAGTCAAAAAGGTGACATTTCAATGTTTCGGTGAGCCACCTTGTAATGCCGGGTGTGTGTGTATGCAGCCCAGCCCTTGAAAAACTCAATGTCAATTGCGTGGCTCAAATCTTGTCAGCCAGCCATTAAACGAACTTGTATCATGATCATGTTAGAACGATATGATGCATGTACCGTCCCGTCCCGATCCTGGTCTGACTCTAGACCCTAGACCCATGATCCCTGTCGACATTTCTGTGGTGGTCGCCGATGGCCTCGTAAGGGTCAGTCAGTCAATTACACCACACGGGGAGGGCGTGTACCCGTCTTTCGGCCATGTCCACGTCCACGTCTAAATCAAGGCCATATCTCGTTGACTCACTTTTTATATATGAAGCCCAGCCCTCGTCCTCTTTCAAGATCTTACCTCCCCTCATCTCATCTCACATCAACAAGTCTTATCATACGACTCAAACCAACCCAAAGATCGACATCACCTCAAGATCATCACCACCACCACCATTGGATAATTCCATCTTAACCCAAAACGACAACACGTGCTAGTCATTCATCATCAGTCTAGCAACTCTTTCTCCAACTTGATTTAAGATCTCGTCAACGCCCACTAGTCAATTCGCCTTGACTCGACTTCTACTCAACCACCAAATCCCCACTTATACATCACTTACACCATATCTGGTGATACACAATCATCATGGCCGCTGCAGTCCAACAACAACAAGAACCTCACAAAACCGGCTTCATGGACCTCCCCGTCGAGATCCGCCTGGAAATCTACGATCAGCTCCTCCTCACAGCCCCCTACACAAGATGCGGCCGCCCCAACCCCGAACAAAAAGTCCACGCCTCTCTTCTCCGCACCAACCGCCAGATCCACGATGAGGCTACAGATCTTCTCTACGGCTGCAACACATTCCTCTCTCATCCCACACTCCTCACATCGTTCCCCCGCCTCCGCAACTGGTACGGCCCTGTAAAGGAGTCCTCCATCATCCCCAGCATTCGCCGCTTCCACACTCAGGTCCGTCTCGACGTCGATCTTCCCTACGACGATGAAGCCGTCACAAAGGCCTACAGCGGTCTTGACGAGCTCACAATCGACGTTGTCCAGTCAATGTTCCTCGGTGTCGGATACCGCAACCTGCGCATGTTTGAGGGTGTAAGGGGTGTCAAGAAGGTCCGCGTCACGGGTAGCACAACAGGCTTTGAAGACTATGTCGAGTGGCTCAAGGTGTCCATGACGAGCGAACCCGACGCCAAGGTCCCCGAGTATGTGCCCCAACAACAAGCAGGCTGGATTCAGCGATTAGCCACTGTGCATTACTAGCTGCTTCCGATGTTTTGTTTATTCTCATTCGTTGAGAGTTCGCTCCAATTGTTTTATTATTTTTGCTCCAAGGAGCGAACAAAAGCATTAACGAATGTGACGAATCTGTCTATACTTAGACTTGGAGTTTTTGGTTATTCTGCTGGCGTTAGAAAATGGGGATTTGTTTTAGAGATTCCCCAAGCGCACTTTGAATAGGCGCATCAGATAGTCATTTTAGTATCCGGTACAAAATGTACCTAATAGAATTAAACATTCAATCATCAATGATTCTTTTATCTCATGTGCCAATGTTGTTTTATGATCTTGGAGGTGAATCACTGAAATCACCTCAAATAAGGTGAGGTGCGCACGCCATATCCACGCCATCCGTGAAAAGATGGTGACATTTGTCCAATGTTGTTGATATTTCATATCAGGTAATCAGAATGAATTGTAGTGAGGGTTTCATGTGATTTGATTTCAATTAACTTTGTAGAGACACGGAACTGTCGGCATACCGACATCAATCACGGTAGTTCTTGAAGTTTCCACATGCGACTGTAACAATGACTATCCCAACATTCAGCCGAGATTTTATGCGCACCTTCTAATCTCTCAGGCCTTTTAAACTTCGAAGGGTCTACAAGCATAGGATAGATCAACAATGCTGCATCGAAGCAAGTACACCAGAACCTATCATTCCAAGACTGCGTGCGAGCAGACTTAATTCGGCACATCATGTTTATCAGTCAAGGTCCCGATTGTTAGCACCATGTGAATTGTACCATAAGTGGATTCCTGCGATTCCAAGACATTTAGCTACCGTTATTTGAATGGGTATGTATTGTTTGCTAATTGACACTTTAGTTGGAACGATTATTACTGCTGGAGACTTGCTTTCCGATCCTTTCGCGTTACACAACTCAGTCCTTCTCTGAGTGACATTGCAGCAGCCAAGACGATCACATAAAACCCGAACAAATGGAGGACCAGCAGGTGTGTTATTTGAGATGGCGACTATCTAAGTTGCTCGTTAGTGCGATTCACTTCACTGAGAGCAGACAGCTCACTTCGTTAGCTATATATTAGTAGAGCTTCAGGTCTGTGGACACATATTGCGCGCCCTCACTATTGCTCTCCTTATATGATAAGAGTCCAAAGCGTGATATTTCTTTCATGTCTTAATCTCGCGGCGGTAGCGGATTGTACTGGTAATGTTCGATTGTCTATAGTACCTGCAGCTTTTCGCCTCAACTACTCGAGATATAATCGGGTGGCTGCATCTATCTGCCTTATTTGAGCATGATCACCATCCATACGTCTAGATATACCATTTGATCCCTGGTCTAGACCGCCATCAAAGACATTAACTCGTATATGTCGGGTCATTTCCGAGATTCTCATATAATCACCAAGCACAGACACCTTTTAACACATGAACTTGCTGTCATTTTCTACAAAGAACTCACACGAGCTATAGTAACACTAACACTAAACAGCCAACATAAAGGAGAATAAAAACAGCTCCCATCATGCCCTTTAAATGCCCCAGAACGCCGAGTCTGATGCAAAAGTAGCAGACGCTCCCCCTCGCCCGCTCTGCCCGGGACTCGGATATCAGATTTATATTGTCTCTTTTTCTTTATTCCATCTTCCAGTTGTATTCCCGTTTCTTTTGTCTTTGTCTTCCGCTTCAAATAAAATAGAAAAATCCAAGAAAAGATGTTGCCAAGGATTGGTTTGGGGTCGGAGGTAAGATCTCCTCGGCTGTGCCCGGTAATCATACGCGGGTCATTGGCCGGACTTTGAAGCCCGGACGTGGGCCGTTTCTCGAGGGCGCAATAGCCGAGCGCCCCCCGAACAATTGGTTTCCATCAAACTTGCATCCTTCTTGATTTCGATTTCACCTCAACTCATCCTTTTTTCTTTTTTTTTTCTTGGTCATTTATTTCATACTCGTTTGTCGCCTTACTGACCACCACCGCCCATGATCTTGGGGAGCGATCGCCAACCGTTCTCGTTAGGCAGCTTGACCTTGCCAAAGTCCTCATCGAGATCAAGGATCACCTTGAGGGCATTACGGCTGCGGCCATAGGGACTGGTGTCCAGGCTGCCCTTGACTGTTGCCAAGGCATCCGACACTCCTGTGGGGATCTTCTCCTTCTGGGTACCAGGCATGGGCAGCATAGTCTGGAGAACCTCGTACGCAGCTAGGGTGAAACCGAACTGAGGCGAAGATCGGAAGATACGGGCGGGACCACCCTTGAAGAAGGCAGTGAAGCCCTCCTCCTTCCAGATGGTCTTGGCAGCGTGTCGCAGACCGGTGTATGTGGCCTCGCCCTTACGAGCCTCGACCTGAAGTCGGGTCTTGATAACGTCGCAAGGAGTCGTCAGGTAAGCAGCAGGCATACCGGCGATGGCGCCAGCAGTCAGTAGCTGCAAAACACCCAGCTTGTTGGTCGGGGACTCGCCGAAGAAGTCCCTCTTGAGATGGCTGTAGGTAGGGAAGTAGATGGCGGAGAAGGGAACGTCACGAAGGAGACACGCCGAAGCTCCCTTGTACAGGCCGACGAGACCCAGGTTGCGCACAATCCACATGGCCGATCGCTTGGGGGTGCCCTCGACGGTTTTGGCGACCTCACCCTGGACTTGGAGACGAATCTTGACAATCTCGAGGGGGTTGGTGAAGACCTATAACATACTTGTCAGTCCCGGTTCGTTCAAAGCCTTGAGACGGTATTTAGACTTACAACTTGGCAGGCACCGGCAGAACCACCAGAAATCATCTCAGACATGACTGTAATGTTGCCGTTCTTATCGGTGAAATATTTTCGGGCGAGATCGTTGACAGTCAGCTTGATGGCCTTCTCAGGAGCGACACCGACCAGCTGAGGCAGCACGCCCGAGTAGAGACCTCGGAAACCCTCGTTGCGAATGACCTTCTGGAAGCAGTCGATTGAGTTCTTGTAAAGACGCTGGCCGGGCTGGGCGCCTCGCTGGTTCTGCAGTCGTGTCTTGACCAAATCAATTGGGTACACCATAAAGGCACCAAAGGCACCAGCAACGCTACCCAGGGCAAAGTTATAACCAGAAGTCAAAATGCCCATCATGAGACCTCCACTAGCAGCCTTGGCCTTGGTGGCCTCGATGGCATCGTAAATGGGGTTGCGCCATGATGGGTCCAGGACCTTGGCGAAATCGTGAAGTCCTAGACGACCAGAGGGCTCGTCAAGGCCGGCAAAATGGAAAAGGATATCTGCTTCCATGGGGGTGAAAAGAGAGAAGCGGGTGAGCTTGGCAGCCTCGTTCAGGAACTCGGGGCGAGTAATCTTGCCGTCGCCGCTCTGGTTGATGGCACGGCGCAAGATGAGCTCGACGAGATCCATGCCACCGATGACGTTCTGGAAAGCGCGCACGTTGGCATACGAGATCTTGGATCCAATCGAGAGGTTGACCAGGGTGTGCAGGTTGTCGAGGATGTGCTCTGACAGCTTGTGGCGGGCTGTCTCGACAATGATGCGCTCAAACTCCTCACCACTGATGAATCCATCACCATCTTTGTCAAGCTGGTGGAAAGCCTGTCGGATGCGCTCGCCCTGGAGACCACGCAGCATCTGGCAGAACTGAGGGTAGTCGAGGGGGTGACGGTGCTTCTTGTTGCCAATGTAAATCTTGGCCCAGTCGGAGTCCCAGTCGAAAGTGAGGTTCTCGGGGCCCTTGTTGAGCTCGTACAGGGCGCGGAAGTCGTCATACTTGACAGAGCCAGTGCGCTCAACGTCGAATAGACGGAACGCGATCTGGTACTCGGCATCGGGCTTGTTGAGGAGGTGCTCAAACACGCCCCAGTCAGCCAAGCTCACTTTGCCTTTGCCATTGACATCGGCGACGCTGAATAGAATGGAGTACTGTTCACGAGAGATTTTGTGCTGTTGGGTTGTTGTCAGTGAAGCCCTGGTAAATATCCAAGCTTGGATGCGGCTTGGTGCGAAACAGCAATTGGTGACTCACGTAATCCTCTCCCTTGGGCGCAACAGCGTTAATGAACTCTTCAGGTCCAAGGTAATGCTCGCCTGTCTCAGCGTCCTTGACAGCATACTGAGTGAAGCGTGCCTTGGTGTGAGCAGCGAGCTGCTCAGGCTCGTGCGTCCCAACGACGGCCTCCTTGACGGCCTCTGTGGCCACAGCGAGCTTGGACATTGTGGTATCGGAGTCGATCGGAGGGGTAAAAACAGGGTTTCGAAGGATATCGAATTGCGTCTATAGCAATTGAAACTGCAAACAAAGCAGACCGACACTCAACGGATCAGAAAGACGAGTTTCTGGGATCGGAGGCAAATCGGGGTCGCTGAATATCAGAGTGGGTGGTCCGACAACCGGCTAAACACGAGGAAATTCTCTAGAGCAACGCGAACAGCAGATGCTAACAAGAGGAAGAAAGAAGGACAGCCCTCGAACAATCGAAGTCAGCGGCAGGGGGAGGATGTCGGAGACGGTTCGACGTAGCGAAGGGGAAAGGAAGCAAAGAGAAGCAAAGGAGGAGGAACGAAATGCGTCAATTGGGGAATTTCGAGATGGAGCGAAAGATGAGATAAATTTGCTACAGTGCACTATTCGATCAGGCCGGTGGTTGGTCCGGGCGGGGGGTGTGCGTGGGAGGAATTGGAAGCCACAGACTGGGGTACGAGGGCATAAGTATCTTTGTGTACTGCACATGAGTCGGGATACCTCTAAGTACTTGCGTAGCTTCCTTCCGTGTCGCCAGCAACTCCCTTCCATGGAAAGTGCCCTATCCACTCTATCACTCCTGCTCTTTGCTCCCACTGAAGCTGAAGCTGGGTTGGCAGTTGGAAGCGCACTTCACTGAGGAAAAGGAAAGAGCGTGGGGCACTGGCGGTCAGCGAACTCCGGACCAGCGGACGCATACAAGTTGGAACGCTGGAGGCGCGCTTTTATTTTCTTTCTTTTTCTCACTTGCAAAAGATTCTTCAGCAGCAGCTCCGGGAAGAGCGCCCTTTTCACTGTAGAAACGAAGTGGTATGCTATGAGCACACGCGATAGACAGAGGTCATCAGCAATAGTCACCGCTGATCACCACTGAACCTCAGCCAGTTCCAGGTGACGAGACGGCCGCAAGATTCGGTACCTAAAGATACACGCGGTCTTGCGCGTGGGTGTACAGTACGCATGGATCTCATCAGTGGACCCCCTTCCAACTTGACGCATCCCGGCGCACTCCTGGGCAAGGTACCAAGCGAAGAAGCCGTTCCCGTACCTTGAGCCTCAAACTAACCCATGATCCAACATCGGGTCGGTTATGTGATTCGAATTGTATCGAGGTGGAACGAATTCGCAGATACAACAATCCCATAGAAACCCAAGCCCTTCCAATTGAATACGCACTCTCCAGGTCGACGCCGTTTCTCTTCCGCAACACCGGGAATGCCTCCCTCCCCCATCCCGGGGTGGCATATCGTTGTGGAGATGGACCCCAGGACGGACCCGCCTAGCCGGAGTTCGGAGGAGCGCCTACTGCTTGATTTAGCACAGTCCACGCCGTTTATTTGCTGGTGCCTTCGCGCAGCAGAATCTCTCGTGCTGTGGCGACCAGCCACGACAAAGAAAAAGAAAGCAAAAGGCCTGTCCTTAGATTCGATTCAGTGGCCGGAACTTCTCCCTACCATGTCGAGCTATGAGGCTTGCACTTCACGGCTGAGGTAACCCCAGGTCTCTTCCTCATCCTTCCGGGTCCTTCAGCCTTGCTCTTCTCTCTGACGTGCGAATTGGAGCGATCCCAAGGGCGTCTAGAAGCTTCATGTGCTGTCGCGGTTCCGCTGGACCGTAGCGTAATCTGTCGTGCTGCAGGTAATGTAGATTTCTGGATGTGGAGTTACTAACGGTGATCCCCTGACAATGTCCGCTGGCTCTGATACTGCTCACCTGGTTTCACCTTGAACACAATATCTATCCCATGCTCCAGATTCGGAGTCGCGGAGGACCTGCCCGCTCTTACAGCAACGAACAACATCCGCGTTTCCAGAACATGTCGAACTGGGATCACTAGACGTCACATGTTCCTTCGCGGAATCTCTAGTGCCGCCTTGAGACCTGGTCATCTTATGATTAGCGACCTTGGTAGGTCACGAGTGCGCTTCCATGCTGTCCTTTGACCTTATTTAGCCAAGGTGAAAAGCGAGAGAAACCCGATTCCGCCGTGATCTTCTCCATATTGCTAACTCTCCATTTCTCCATAAACAGACACAACCTTAAGGTAGCTGTCATTATCGGGAACGCTAACTCTCCTCGCGCGCCTATCACAATACCTGCCGGCACGCTCTCACCTTGGGGTTGTCTCGAAGCCCGTTCCTCCTAGGTGGGCCACTGCTCCCTTGTTGACCTCTTTTGCGGGGAGTTTACCTACCGGTGCGTGACATTCAAATCGCGCCGGGTACACCGTACAGTACTTGCGTCTACTTCTCCCGAGTACCTTGCCCAGGCAAGGCGACCTTACCTTGCTATGCGTCTACACAAGTCCGTCATACCGGAAATTCCCGGTCAGTAAAGAGACACAGAGCAGCTTTCCCCTGGACTGAGAGTGGCTGCCGAGACTAGCCCGCGCCTAACCCCTGTTTTGTTTCGTTAGTGGACGCTCGTGCGCGACCAAGGACAATCCTCCGTGGGGAAAAGTCGGGGTTTCCAAGCTAGGGTCGGGGCAAGCTCGCTCTCATTGAGATTTCCCATCTTGATGCGGATAAAATTACCCAAGTTACAGGTTTGTGATCTTGATCTTGTTTTAGATCTACAAGGTCAGGTCATTAATATGCCGGGTCAGGTGGTACAGATATATCTTGATCGAGGGCATATCTGCGAGATAGACAGGCACCACAGATGCGAAAAAGCAATGTTCTTTTTTCTTCTTTCCTTTTTCTGCATTTATCCGAGACGACCGGCACAGAAGTGCGCCTCTGCCCTAAAGAAGCCACCCTTCTGGACTCTGGAATTGTACATGCAATACGGTTGTTAATGCTCATGTTTGAGTCGGGTTTTAAAGCCGAGTAGCTCCAGACACCTGACCGGGGACTAAGGACGGAGTTCGCTTGATCCTCCCGTCCATAGTATCATTTCATCATGTGACACCTCTGTAGACAGATAAACTCAGGATAGTTTATCCATGAAGAGGTAACTTTGTAAGTGATTTACACAAGTAATCTGCTCTAGGCTATACTCGGAGAAACGTCACCAGAAGCAAACAAGTCATTGAATGTAAAAATAGAGGATTAGATATCATACACGGTCCAGAGCCTCTACTAAGTCTATATGCTACTATAAATGCAGACTGGGCGCCCAGGGGTTACCAGAATAGCAGTGGTGATGGTAGCCGATAACTGGACAGCTACGTGTTTTGTGGTGATCCCAGCCCAGTTGATCTGATCTATCGTCATCCTCTCCTCTCTGTATGTAGGCATGAGCCAGCCACCACTCAAAAACCCGGCTTCACCCCCACGGTCCCTTAAAGAATCTTCCATACGCCGCCGTCCCTGATCCGTGTTCCATCTCCCGGATGCCAATTCCATTCATGCCGCTGCACGATTGTAGATTGGGTATGGGAGAACCGATCCCGCAACGCCGAATTCCGAAGCAGATGTATTAAACCAGCCAAATAGGCAGTAAAAAAGATGATATAAGCGCAGTCGCACAGTCGTGATATTCGTAACAGTCATCCAGAGTCGTTATACAGTATTCATCCTTTCCCCTCCGATGTTTGACTCTCCCTTACAGACCCGAGAGTCTGGGGATAAGTTCAAGTCCGTCGGGTGAGAGGATTCGAGGTGGGTCAAATTCGGGAGCATGTGGGCTGCTCCTAGTCGTTGTTGTCGAGAATGCGCCTAGACCCAGCCAGGTATTATTAAGAAGTTGATGTCAAGAACCGCCAGCTTCGAGAACGAGATTAGAGCAAAAAGGACCCGGCCGAGAAAGCAAAAAGGCCGAGGTCGAGACAAAGCTTGAGGCTGGGAATTATGGCTTGTCTGGGGTTCAACACCGCTTCACTCCCGGCCCGGTTGAGGAATTGTAACAGTAAGGACATCCCGGACCGGCAGAGCATTAACGGTAACATCAAACGACAACAACAAAAATCAAAAGCACAGCAATCGATGATGTAGCAGGGCCCAATTCTCAACATCAAGCTGAGGATTGCTGTGCAGGCGCCACGCAATAAAGGTTGCAATACGCAATCAAGCATATGTCAACCGATTGTTCGGGGCAGAACTTCAACCCTCGATGGGAATGAGCTGGGGCTGCACAATCGATACCTCAGCGCTGCTATCGCGATACGCGTCGTTCTCTTGTCGAACGGGCGCCAGGTGGTGAGGAAGAGTGAACCCAGCGTCGAGGGCTGCCTGCACCAAAAGAGACGCCTCCTTGTACCGTCGGTCTGTATACTTCTCAAATACCGCTGCATGGTGAAGGTGAGGACGATCACAACATTCGATCATCATCGCGACCAGTGTCTTCAACTGACCCCAGGTATAGCCCGAGTAGTAGACATGCTGCTTAGTCTGTATCTCATGTTAGTTTTGATATGATAGAAGATATGATCGCAGATTCAACTTACCCAGTCACCCTTCTTGAGAATGAGTCGAGAAAGACAATGCGCACCCGCAGCCAGGAAGCTTGGGGGCGTGGCCACGAACCGCTCGTCCATGATGGTCAGCTCTAGGAAGTATTTTGCGAGGGTACGCGTCTCGAGGTCGTAGTCGTCGGCCTTGCTAACGCGTCGCAAGAAGCTCATAGGTCCAGGCCAGCCAAGCTCGAAGCTCAGCATACTAAGCATGAAACGCTCAGCCTTGAGAACCTCCTCTGCAGTGTATCCGTTGTCGACCATATACACAATCTCCCCAAGGGATGGACAGTTAATCTCTTCGTACTTGGAGGCTACCAAGATGGCAGTGGCACCAACGAGCTGAAGCTTGCCGATAGACACAATCTTGGACGAAAGGAAGCGGTCGATGTAGTTGACAGTCAGGAAGAGTGTCTCGGGCAATAGACCAAATCGGTTATGCACCTGCACGAGCCAGTCCATGAGGACTGATCGCATTGACCACTGTATTTCGGTCTGGATATCCATGTAGTGAGGGTTAGGAAGCATCTTAATCTAGACATCATTGTCAGTCTTCAAGTGAGCAATGACGCGAGCACCAACATACCTCAAGCTCACGCATGTACTCAAAAATTTCGTCACCATACTCAGCAACCATGCTGACATCCCAAAGCTCCTCTTCGACCTCGTCTTGCGTGCGGGTCCGCTCAACCTCTTCGCGTGCGTCCTCTAGCTCGCGCTGCACACGCGCTGTCACGCGTGGTGGGACTATTGTCGTGGCACCCCCAGCAGTGAGATCTCGAGAACGGAATGAGTGTGCCGTCGTGTAAGCTTGGTCCTGGTCATCGAAATCCTCGTCGTCTTCTTCCTCCCAACATTCCTCAGGCTCAGACATAGCAGGGACGGGACCTTCTTCGTATGAAACAGGGACGACAGGCTCCTCCTCCGAGATCTCGGGGAGCTTGGCGAGGGGCTCGGGATACTCGTCCTTCTGGAGCGCGTCTAGATCGACACCGGTTTCGATAGGTAGGTACATGGAATCCAGATAAGCAGCGTGGTCGTAGGGGTAATCAGGCTCCTGTGTTGGCAATGCCACGGGGTTTGTGGCCTTGTAGCCCATGTCGACAGCATCTGGCCTAGGCACGATCTTTTCGAGCTGCTTGCTCTGGGTGCGACGCAGGCTGCCTTGTTGTTGTTGTGGTTTGAGCTGGGGCTGGCTCTTGTAGTGTCGAGGTTGAAGGGCAGGAGCATTTTGTGTTGATGAAAGAGCAGGAGCCTTGGTGACGATGTGAGTGTCTTTCCTAACGTAGTTCTCCTGAGAACCGTTTCGTAGCGTCTTCTTATTCGCGTCGGATGTTTTGCTCTCGAGGGCGGTTCGTGTAGAAGCGAGGTTGGCGTGTCTTTGCGCGGGACGAGAGAAAGTATCCTTGCTATGGGCAGAGTTCTCCTTGTTTACAGGCGCGCCCACATGGCCTTGACCAACACCATTTGAAGAGTAAACCTTGATCGATTTGCCTTCGTCGCGAGTCTGCCCGACTTGTTTGCTAACGTTGGTCATGTCACCAAACGCCGCTCGTTTCGCAGGGCCACGGAAGCCAGCCGTTGCTGTTGTGGTATTGTTGGCCATGGTGGCCAGATTTCCGGCCGATTTGTGTCGTTGATGAAGATGGGGTGCGTTCTCTGCGCCGCGTGGTCGAAAAGGCTATAAGGATACAGTATTAGTATAGTGTCCGCATATAGTTCTCTGGTATGCATTGGTATGCAAGGGAGACGTGGCTGTGAAGTCACAATCAAGGCTACTAGACAAGGGAGGACATGCACGATCACGTACCCTAGCGTCCATAGTGACGGTTGAGGTCCAACGATGCGTCGTTGAGAGAAGCAGTTGGACGTGATTGGGACGCGATTAGTGGTGATGTTGGTTGTAAACTTCGCGTACAAATGTTGGAAGGATGCTTTTTGTGGTGTTGTTGGCGCGTTGATCTATCATGTAAAATCCAATGCAGTGTAGTTGATAGGGCGACAAGTGGCTTGCAGTGCAGGTTGCTCCCTTGAACTTTCAATGTCGTATATTGCGCAGGTGGGTAAGAAGCTATATCAGGCCGCGACGACCATGGATTGCTGATGAAAAGCTGCAGTGAAGCCTGGAAAACAAGACGTGTTTGTTGTTGTTTTTTGTTTCTCAGCAGGAACAAGAGAAGCAGTGCTTAGACGGGTGGGTGTTCGTGAAATTAGGGGCCCGGGCGTGCAGGGGGCATTGAACTGGGAGATTAGTTAGGCGAATGGAACTGAGCTGATGCGAAGCTTCTCAAGATCAGCGGCCTATTGATCGAAACACTAGAGGCTCCAAAGTTGGATGAAAAGGGTACAAAACAAAGACAGATGAGAATGAGGCGATGATGGAATAATAAAGGCGCCCCGAGATGCTGGGTCTGCTAAACATTCTCTATGACCCAGCAGGTCCGTAGCTGTGCAACGGGCAACGGGCAACGGGACAACGACAACGGTGGTGGGAGCCTCATGCCTTGTGATGGCCGCTAGAAGCTGTGGCTTGATTGGGGCAGTCACCCCTGATATCTCCACTTATTCCCTGAGATGAGATTTGTTTGTTTATTTATGCTGGCCACTCTCAGGTACAGCATTATTTTTGGCCCCATTAGTGCAAGGAGAGTGAGCTCACTAAGCTTGGTAAGGTATTGTGCACGGGCCGCTCCAGGGTCCACGCCCTCCTTCTTCCTGTCGTCACGACGATGATGGATTTTGGGGAACCTGTTCGCGCTATGCCTATCTTAGATAGGTTGAGTCTTATCGAGCTTATCTCAACTTGCTTCGCGTCTCACTTCAAGAGCGTCTCAAGACGTTGACGTCGTTAATGAGCCGCCTGAGACATTGTTAGGTACAGAAATTACACCAAAAGGACAGCAACATTGTCTTTGATCTTAGGTAAGATTTTTCAGTTTCCTCAAAGGCCAGTCATGGAGCAATTCCCCTTTATTAATGATGATTTCATCTCACTCGCAAACCGCGTCCTCTCAGATGCACCTGCTCCACGACTCGACCACGCTTTCACGTGATCTTGTCCGCACCCAAAGTCAACGGCATCCTTCAAATGCTTGATATACTCACGAATCGCAATGTTGCCGAGACCTCGTCGCAAATCCAGATGCTAAGGAATTTGACCTCCGCAATGCCTACCGAGACCACCGAGACAGTTGGTCGACTTGCGCCGGCGCCATGTCTTTCCCCTATGTCGAAATGCGCTCAGCTGTGCCGAAGAAAATGACTGAGAAATTGCGCTCAATTGCCTCATCAAGCCTCTTCAACGCATGCAATTGCGCGCAGATGATATTTAAATGATACCATAAACTACATTGAGCTTTTTAGATTGTGTACGATATCACAGCCAATACGTTGCGAAAGTACAATCATTCAAACTACGATAGATGCTGTGCCTGTTTTACCGTCATGAGATGCCTCCATCATCGCCCCTCCCAAGCAAGACAAGCCGCCACGCAAGCTGCACTAAAACCAACTCTACGCCACCATATCTTACCTTTCCAACCATGCAATGGTGCAGCATCATCAGGTTCAACCGGCGACAACCTCCTAAATGATGACGGAGTGGTCTCATCTCCCGAATACAAGTCCACTCAGGCTCCGAGGGGGGCTGTCTGCATTTGGAAAGCTGGATCATGAAGTTCAATCCATCAAGGCAAAGCGCCTTTTCTATCGACGGATCGCTTGTAACAATTGAAGGATTCCTCCAATAGCACCAACGATTTAAGCTCGCCTTGAGGGCTAACCAAATCCTAAAAGGGTGAGCTCAAAAAGGTGTGACAGGCTTATCAAATGATGGGTTTTGTCGCATCCAACCCTGGAGCACCAAAGCGCCGAGTTTCAACGTCCCTTGATGGCCAAATATCAACCAAACAGGATGTTAAAGTCTTCAATGTCTTTTATTTGTGCCAGTATTCATAATTCGTATATAGTATTCGATAAAAACAGTCATGACACGGTATCATCACTGAATATCTCCTTTGCGCCTTTTCGCATCAACCTACGTCGACTTTTGTGCGACAGAATTCGTACGGAAACCAACGGGTGCCAATGGCGGCTAATTCGTTGGGCGCATTAATAAGGTACGCACACATGGAAGTCTAGCGACCGCCACATGCCAGACGAGTGGTTTTCATCTGCGCCGTGACGAGAGATGAGGCAAGCGAACATTGGACGCAATTCGACCCAAAGAAACGACGTGATGAATTCCCGTCAGAGTATAAATGCCGAACTTCTCATCACATTCTTGACTGACAGAATGCGCGGCACATGGGCAAGTAGCAAGGAACATGGATGCGTCTGTCACAGATGCACACACCGTATCGCATTTGTGCGCCCCGGACATGCCATTGAGCAGGCGGATCGCAAATCAAACGGGCCCTGTCCGAGCCATGGGATGAGATGGGGATGGTGATCTCCAAGTTATTATCTATTTCGCTTGTTACGGATAGTCCCAGCTTAGGCGCAGACTCGGTGCGCAGAAGGCGGACTTGGCGGAGTCTTAATACAGTCTGAAGGAAAAGCGAGACATTGGAGATGAGGCGACCAAGGGCCAGGCTCATCCCAAGATGAACGCTGATTCGATCGATGGAGCTCCCCATCGTGTCTTCCCTTGTCGCATCTTGTTTTTTGTTGTTGACCAGTTTTTGCGCCAGCGCATCCAAACGTGGATAATCCAGGGCGGGGCGGTGACAGCGTGCGCGCAAGCGTCATGCTTGATGGTCGATGGGCGCATCGCATGCTCTGCTTCAATGTAACCTCATAGAGAGGGCAGTCAAGATGGGCGCATTGTTTTTCGACCGGCGCAATCGCCATACAAGATTTGATCAGGGCGCACAGTTTGACAGGTACATTGCGACGGATAACCGGTTCAAGCAGCCATGCAAAAATGATAGCATCCAGCGCATTGCGCATCTCTGAATCGCATCGTGTGGCAAGGGTCTGCTTGGCCCCGTCCGGAATATGCACGGTACATACTAGTCAGTCACGGGCCCTTGGGGGTCCTTTAGATGCCAGTTGAGGACATGCATGGTCTGCAGACGCCGTGCCTATTTGGTCTGTAGGGGTCCTTGTTGAGCTCGATATGCCTTTCAAGAGACTGACAACAGTACCCAGACTGCCAGAGAAGAGGAAAGAAGAATCCATATCTAACAACAGACTGTCCCACCGAGAAAACGACCTACCGTGGTGCTATCGCATGGCACCATTCACGCTGTGCGCGTGCTCTGGCCTCATGCTGAAACAAAACAAGCCTAAACCGTGTGGCCAAGGTCCAATCCAAGATGCCATTCACCCTCTGCCTCGTGCGCCACGAGCGAATCGTTGCGACCGCTGCCTGAATGGTTCAATATGAAACCCTGGACAGTTACTTTTTCTCCCAACGGGGAAAGGAAATTGATCTGCCCGGATCCAGGCGCCGAGCGAGGGCTATCATGACACTGGCAATTGGCTGCTAGTTGCGGCGTGGGAACCGCAGGGCACCAGGCGCATTCTTGATGGTTGAGATGAGCCGTCTCTGTTCAATATCGAGAACGAGATCGCTTATATTTCCAGCGCTTCTGGGGAACTGAAAGCATGCGCCCAGCAGGTGAGGCTGGCTGGGCCTTTTACGCTTGGATCTTACTGTCTCGGAATCATTCGCAAGCTAAGCGCATTACCTATCCCTCGAAGCGATCATCATGAAAGCGCAAGGCAAAGACGAGCTGGCGCAATTCAGCCCCTATTCTGCTTACTCGCGCTCATTAACACTACCGGTATATGATATTGAACGCTCTCATTGTTCCTCAATAGCAAGGAATCGCATCTAATATCTTGTTATCTAAAAGAGACCAGGAGTGTATAGGCTGGTAAAAAAAAACTGGAACATCAAAGTGTCAAAGTGAATATCGCCACAAAGGGGTGTACCCCAGAACCATGATCTGAAGACTCAACATGACACGCAAGATCCCTATGCGAACTTTAGCAAACAGTAAAGCGCTTAACATATTTTGCAATTACCATTATACCCTTTTGAATTCTCAAATTCCTCGTCAACGGTGAGCAAAGTCGTGGTGCTGACCGTGTGCCAAGCTTATTTCGACACATGATCAACCTAGACAGGTCCCCAGCTTGGTCTACCATGACAGCGAGTGCGATTGGCTGTCATTGATTTGTTGCAACCACCAGCTCAGACATCTCTGAGCCGTTGAATCGAGAGCTCTCCGCTTTCCATTGTGCGCTCGTTGAGGAAGCTCGAGAGAAAGCTGCTGCTGTTCAATGTCTCCTTTACTATCGCAATTGGATCTACAAGCCGCGGAGTTGTTAGCTCTTGAATTAGTTGAAATCCATTGGACCAAGAATATAGACTTGCGCCAGAGTTTCTGTGTCTGTTGCAAGCCCTGACTGAAGTCGCACTGAACCCTGGACAAGCTCTACACAGCCAATGCTCCCATTGGGGCGCGGAACAGGAATTGAATGTGTGCGTGTGTGCGCACCGAAAGTTGCTCAACAACATTGCGATGTCGCTGAGCTTACAACAGACCATGACCGGGCATAGGCAGATTCTGTTCGGATAGAGATCGTTTAGTCACTCATGGAGCTAGCGGGAACCACAAGTTACTGCGTAGGACAGTAGTTTAGCTGTATGTTGTTGTTTTTCCTTACTGACCACACCACATTCGGATTGGAGGTGAGGGTCGTCAACAGTCCCAGACTCACACGAGGCCACCGACAAGTGTCAGAGAGAGGGGCTGGGCTTGGGATTCCTCTTCGATTGGGGGCGCGGCCACGGTTGTTGGTCGCTGGCGGCCAGCGCCTAGCCCAACTAGGGTCGCTTTTTGGAGCAATGGGACATGTAGCTAACATCGGATGGATCGCGAGTGGCAGAGAGCAGAGATAGAGTGGATGGCCAGCGGACTCGAGGTTCGGGAGGGATTGGAAAGGAAACGAAGCCAAGCCATGGAACCAAGGGTCCCGCTGAAATGGGACAGCCCATGGAGGTTCAGTCCGTCATGGTGTCCGGCAATATGGAGCCCCAGATCCAATATCCAAATGGATATCCAGGCGCACGCTGTGGTGAAAGCGACATGAATAGTAACATCATATCAAGAAATATAAGCGGGCGCATTACTTTTATCCTCCCTCTCGGCGCTGTTCCTGAACCTTATGGCTCAAAGTTACGTCTTGCGACAACGATGAGCAAGATACCGGCCATTTCGTAGGCTCATCATCACCGTATAAAGTATGCGCCTTGCTTTGCTGCCGGGGATCGACATCTGGCTACCCAGGCCCTTGCAACCTCTTCTGATAGATGGCCCGCACGAGTTTCAAAGACATGATTAGGAGCGAGATGAGACTCGGATGAATGGTTTATAATCATCTCATCTCGCTCAGCAACTAGGCAAGAAGACACTGTAATGATATTTGAATGCGCGCAAAAAGACATCCATGATTGCGCTGCGCTGCGCATCCAATTGCACCGCCGCATCCGCTTTTCTAGGTTCGTCCGTCCCGTCCAGTCGCGCGGGAGGAGTCGAGAATGCGCCCTGTGTCTTCCCCTGGAGTAAGACGCAGCGTGAAAGTGAAAATCAAGTGGGCGCATACTATTCTAAAGTATCTGATCCTCTATTCATAAGATGTATAACAATAGGCACTTATTCAAAAGGAATGGTCGTAGTATGCTGCCTTGAATAGCTGTTCGGGTTCATCGGCGAGGTACCACAATGGATGGGTCCTCCAGCACAATGAACCTGGATTCAGGGCAAGCCATCGAACCAGCCCTGGCCCAATTTCAGCGCCAGCCATGTCTCCCTGAACTTAGGTCAGTCGCACTGTAATTACAGGTTGTCGCACGCTGTCAAGGGCCACCTGTAGCGGTCTGGAGACCTAATTTCCAGGCCTCCTTCAGGGAACGTTAACGCTGGACTCACCTGGGGCAGGCCAGTTCGTGTTAGTGAGCCCAGCTCTCATCGGCAGCGACAAAATCCAACAACCTCTCTTCTCGTCTTGCTCCTCTTTTCCTCATGCACATCCTCTTGCCGACTGTTCAACGCCGCCACAACCATCTCAACACAGTTCAAGTCGTCTCTGGTGAGTCCCATCGCCTGTATCATCATGCGCGATCCCCATCGAGACCCAATCTCGAGGCCCCGAATGTCCCCTCTTCTATCCTGAGCCCTTGGGTCCATGACCGCTCTGGCTTCATCCGTCGTCCCCGTCCCAAGCAGCGCCAGGCCGCCCCGACACTCGACCTGCCCATTCTCTCCTCGAAGACCACTCTTCATCACCATCTCAGCAGCTCTCTAGTTCATCTAGCCATTTCTAAGTTGCTAATCCGCCTCGGAATAAACAGAACATCTCTCTTTTAGCCGTCGCTGTCGTTTCAACGAGAACCCTCCATCGTCCGTCGTCGTCATACGTACCGCACCGCAACTCCAAGCCCTGAGAAGACCACCACACAGACACGCACACAAGACTCGGCGCTTACCGCCCACGACCCGGATGGTGATTGTCTATTGATCCTCCATCTATATCTCGACATCGTCTCTGTACATCTGCGTCGTATTTGCTTTCTGGTCATTGGCCTTTGCATATAGTGTCGAGCGTACTGTTGAGCGATCCTGCCGTGAACAGGGCCGGGCCCAGTCTATCCCAGGCAAAGCCCGCAACCACCGCACCCAACCACATCCCTCACTTCATCCTCCCATTTACCTCGTCCATCTTCATCGATACATTACAGCATCCCTGAATTTGACACAATGACTTCCATGTCGCCGCTCAATACCGCTGCTGATGCTTCGCGAGCGTCTTCCAACGCTGGCAGTGTCTCACCTCAACAGACAGCGACTCCCAAGAACGTCGCATTCGAGCTACTGTTTCTCGATTCTCCCCAATATCGTGCGCGCTTGCCTATGCGAGTGCAAATATATCCCCATGATACTACAGACTCGATTGTCACTACCGTCAAGAACTTTTATGGTCTGTACTCGGGTCCGACCGGATCAAAGGGAGTTAGTTTCGAAGACGAACACGGAAACACCCTCATTGCTCGCTATGAGAACTTCCGCAATAACATGGTAGTGTACGTCAGGGTGATAGAGGAGCCACCGGCGAACCCTTCTGCATATTCTCCTCATCCTTATCATAGCGCTTCGGTTGGCGGTCATTCGTACTATGGCGACAATGGATATCCTGCCCCTCAGGCCCAGCGCTTTGCACAAGAAGTCTCCAGACCCAGCTCTCGGTCATCGCGGAGACGAAGCCCTTCCCCCAACACTGCTCGCGGCCGAAGAAGTGCTTCTGTCAGCACAAATGGCAAGAAGGGCCGCTCACTTTCGTCCAAGACCCGGGCTTCGGCCTCTCGGAGCCATACCGAACTCTACAGCGATAGCATAACTGGTTATAGCAGCAATGATGAACATGGCTCAACATCAGGCAAGAACAAGGATCAGCTGCCTACTACTGACATCAGTGTCGAGAACATTGTTGAAGGTGGACGTCGCAAGAGGGCCAAGTTCGAAAGCTCGGTAAGTGGAGACCGCCATTTTGACAAGGCGGCCTCAAAAGACTGACAACGTCGGGCCACAGGAATTGCCCTTGTTCGCACCGCCTCAGATGCCAGCGGCGACCTCGAACCCATCCGTGTCTCCCGTTCGTCGTGCTGAACCTCATCGTCCAGCGATGCCCTTTGTGCAGCCGCACCAGAATCCTTTCACGAACCCCCCGCGCCCCATGCAATCGCCGCAGGGATATAGCAATGGTATCACACATCCCAGCCTCTACTCAACACCGGGACCCGACGCTCGTCGCAACCGAAACAGCACTGGATATACCAATGGCAGCGCAATGGGAATTCTTCCTACCCCTGATCCCACTGTTGGCAGCTGCATGTCTGAAGAAGATAAGGATGTCGCTATTCAGCTGATGCGACTCGGTGACATGTCCAACATCTCCCACGGCCGAACATCTGCATCTACACTCGATGATACATTCAGTGGTAGAGCCGACATTGCTTCGTCGACTGGTGCTACTAGCGATGGTGAGAGCGAGAGCGAGCCAGAGCTGCCTCCTGTCCGCCGCCAGAAGCTTGATGTTTCTGGTGCTGCCAGCAAGATCTATCAGACTACTGAGGCACACTTCATGCCCCCTCCCGAGAGCGCTGAAGTCAGCGGAGACGATGCTGACTATGAGGATGGCGCTGATGATTCTCTCCTTTCCAATGGCAAGAGCAAGCCTGTCAAGACCAACAAAGCCCCCACCAAACACAAGAGCTCTGCTTCTATTTCCAAGTCATCATCGATCAAGGCACCCAAGATTGCGCGCTCCTCAAACGGCACCAAGGCCAAGAAGCTGCCTCCCGTCCCCAGCGGTCCTATGTCCCCCGCGTCCATGCCCCCTTCGCGAAAGCAGTCGGTTGCCTCTACTGGACAAACACCACTCGCTCCTGGTGAGGATGACCAGCCTGACCTGTCTACCAAGCCTCGTTGCCAGCGGTGCAGAAAGAGTAAGAAGGGTTGCGATCGTCAGCGTCCTTGTGGACGCTGCCGCGATGCCGGTCTATCCGCCGACCAATGCATTAGCGAGGATGAGGGCAACGGCCGAAAGGGTCGATATGGTCGTCACATGGGAGTCCCCATCAAGAAGGATGAGATTCCTGCCGTTGTCCAGCCTGCGCTATTACCCGCTGCACCCATTGCTGCCGCAACTATGACAATGGACAAGTCCAAGAAGCGCAAGCGGTAGGCGTCGCAGCTTTCTACTGCGCGACCTTGAGGGTGTTGATTTGATAGTATATACGTCGTCTTACACACGAAGCACGCATCGTCTAGTTGCCGCATTCGTACGTCACTTTGTCAGCGCAGTTGTCGGCAAATTTACCATCTGTATCTCGCCAACGGGATACCAATGGATTGAGCAAGCCTTGCAATGAACGAAACGGTTCAGCAGCATGTGGCGTGCGCATTTATGTTTTCTTTTCTCTTTTCCCTAGTCCATCTGGCTTGCAGGCGAGAGGGCGGCACTTATGATGATATTCAGGAGGATGTAATAACGACGGCCATATGGCCATTACACTCCTTATACGGCGTTTGGAAGGACAGATGTGGGAGTTGTTGAGTTTCTTTTTCGTCCTTATCCTCTTATTCAACATGGCTTTGATTGGCTCCGATTGCGAATGAGGCTGGCTGTATGCCAACCACTCTCATCAGCGAAGGGGATGTGTGTCGAAGAGTTGCTGAAGCAGCTCAACAAAGCGAGTGATTAAAAATGGATGGTATGGAAGGAGGAGTACGGGGCGCGTGGCTTGGAAAATCTCCCAGGGGATAGAAAGATGGACAGGAACGGTATATGGAAGGTTTATCGTCTGTATGTGACATTGCGCACAAAGGGAGATGGAGGACCAAAAAAAGGAAGCCCGTCTGGATGTAACGGAAATTGTCCACCAGCCGCGCAAAATGACGGATCAGGATGGCAGCGGGTCAAATGTTTCTGATTTCTTCTTCTGTTTCTTCTGCGCCTTTTCTATATCTTGTTGTAGTTCGTATTTCTATACAACATACTTGATGTTAACCTGACCCAATGATGCGCGTGATTGTTGAGGTGCGGCGCGAGAGGTTGCAGTAGCTGTCACAATGCGCCAGCGACATAGCCTCTTCATAATTGCATGGTATACAAATCAAGGTCATGCGACCGCTTTGCCTATGTTTTGGAGCAGTGTAAATGTCGTGGTCGTTGAATTTGGAAAAGCCTCGTGTCGCAGAGGAGGGCATTTTGCGACGAGCGCAAAGCCGAACCTCTAAGCCGTTGCCGAACATAACGGGAACTCAATCAGTCGCATTGCATGAACAGATGCACCGCATGACTTAAAAACCCAAACAGCACTTACAGTCTATCTTTTCCTTTTCATTTCGCATTTTCTTCAACGATAATTACACCGTTCCTCAACACACAACGTTGCGGTCTAACCTACACCCCTACCGCAAATCCGCTCCCCCACCATCACAACCCTGGCCTAGTGTGCCGTTCCCGCTCCACCTTTTGCCGATGCGGAGACGATCCAGTTGTTCATTGGCCGCTCACCCTAGACGTTGGGGCATCACGTAAGCTAGTCTTTTTACGTCATGCTTTTTTTTCTTTACCGCTTTCTGGTGTTGATTGTTTACCCCTCCATCGCGAGCGCGGGGTAATTTTTTTTTTTTCACGTCTGAATTGGGCAATAGAGACGTTGGGTGACAGAAATAAGTGAGCAAGCTCGGATTTATCATGATTAATGGCATTTTAGAATTTGCCATGGTTAGGTTTAGCTTCTACGGCTGGGGCTGGTTTGTAACGACTATTTTAATGTCGATCATGACATTTACTCAACTCTAAAAGTTTATATCTCCTTTCGCGAAATAACCACTATTTTCCCATCCATGATCGCAAAATCCCATCGCAAGACCTGCGCAAACTCTTCACGAACTCGCAGGAACCTGCACCTTTAATTATGGTTGTTTATCTCCTACCCCTGGCTCCGGCGCCGGCTGCGCGGCCACCCGTGACTGTTTCGGAGTCCTTTCATTGGCCCCACGCGTTACTCCGTCTCCGGCGTGGGAACCCTGCCGGCCATCGGAGCGGGGGTTTTAGTGGAGAATCGGCTCGTCGGCGGTCGGTGGGGACCGGCTGAACTTACCCTGCAGATGCAATATCGGAGTCTTGAGTCACGGAGTATCGGCCGGGTGGAATAGTTAATGCTTCCGGTCAGTCATTTTGTTGTGAACTACTTTTGCGTGTTAATTTGTTTCAACTTTTCGCAAGTTTTCTTCTCGTTATTACGTCGTTATCTCAGAGTCTCATCAATCCATTGTTCCAGCAAGAATTCCGTCGTTCACCTAACGCCAATTCCAATCACCTGGGTTTCTTTTCGGGAATAACGTGCATTGTGCCACCAACCTTCTTGGCCCTTACCTATCTCTCATGTAATTGAAGGGCGCGTTAGACATAAGGGTAAACTTCTCGGCAAATGATCGTGTCTGAAATCCAAAGCAATGGCAATGGTAACCCAATATGGGTGATGTGGGGCGCGATATCGGCAACTATGTATGAGAGCACGCCCTAGGGGAAAAACTCTTTGACTCAATGGTAGGAAAAGAGACTGGAATCGGAATGAGACTCTAGTCACTGAAATGTATATAGCAGTCCGTTATCCCATCAATTGAGCTACTGATGCTATCCCCAGCACCCCCAAGCACTACTACTACTACTACTACTACTACTACTACTACTACTACTACTACTACTACTACTACTACTCGCTGGCCGCTACAGGTTTTAGCATATCAATGGAACATACTCTAATAACATCTACTTCATC